>JASDQU010013407.1:41719-60482 GCA_032191745.1 Picea mariana | reverse complement strand
AGTCCCAAAAAGAAGGATAGTTCTCCAAGTAATGACATTTCAAATTCATTCTGCATATCCTTTGCAAATTTCTGGCTTAACCTGTCATCATTACTACCAAAAATAATATCATCAACATAAACTTCAATTTCTAAAATACTATCTTGACTTACCTTGATGTAGAGGTTGTTGTCTGCACTTCCTTTTCTAAACCCTACCTGCTGTAGATATTTATCCAGTCTAGAGTACCATGCTCTAGGATCTTGTTGTAGACCATACAAGGACTTCTTTAATTTACACACATAATTTGTGTTCTCTAACAACTTAAATCCTTCTGGTTGTTCAATGTAGACTTCTTCTTCAAGTTCTCCATTCAGAAAAGATGATTTTACATCGATCTGATACACTTTAATATTTTGGGAGCATGCATAAGCTAAAAGAAATCAGATTGCTTCCATTATGGCAACTAGGGAAAATGTCTCTTCAAAGTTGATTCCTTCAACCTATGCATATCCTTTACATACCAATCTAGCTTTGTTCCTTGTAACCTGTCCATATTCATTCAAATTCTTCCTGTATACCCACTTTGTGTCGATCACATTCTTATCCTTTGGTCTTGGAACCCATTCCCAAGTGTCAATTTTCTCTATTTGATCCAAATCTTCATCCATGGGGTTGTTCTGAAATTCATCCTTGCTGACATCTTCAAATAGTTTGGTTCAATAGTATATGCAAGTGCTAGGTGTGTTTGTTCTGGTGAACGAATTCTTGTTCTAGTCTCAACTCCTGCGTCTTTGTTTCCGATAATCTGATCTGAAGGACAATTCTTCTGTACTCATTTTCTAGGTGTTTTTGGAGTTACTTGTTGAACTTGCTCTTCTCTTTCTGTTGGATCCTCTTCGTCTTCCCCTTTTTTTTCATCTTTTGTTTCTTCTTCGTAAATTTGTTCCATTTATTCATTTTCTTCTTCCTTTAATTATTTTCTACCTTTTTCATCAATTGCTACGTTGATGCTTTTCACCACTTTGTTCAATCTCAGGTTGTAACACTTGTATTATTTTCTTGTAATTGAGTAACCAACAAGTACTCCTTTGTCCACACGAGAGTCAAACTTTCCCATTCTTGCATCTTCTCTTTTGATGTAGCATTTGCTTCAAAAAACTCTGAAGTTATTTACATTTGTTGGTCTTCCTTTCCATAGCTCATAAGGAGTTTTGTCAGTTTTGTTTCTGAGCATTAATATGTTTTGAATGTGAACAGGTGTATTCACTGCCTGTGTCCAAAAAATATATGTCAATTTTGAATCCATTAACATTGTTCGATCCATTTCCTGTACTATCTTGTTCTTTCTTTCAACAACTCCATTTTGTTGAGGTGTCCTAGCAACAAAGAATTTCCTTTTTATTCCATGACTATTGCAGTATTCCATAAATTCCTTTGAAGTGAACTCTCCTCCATTATCAAATCTCAAGCATTTCATTTTTGAATCCATTTAATTTTCAACCATTTCCCTGTAGATATTGAAGTTTTCAAAATATTTTGACTTATTCTTGAGAAAGCAAACTATGGTCATTCTTGTATAATCATCAACTAATAACATAAAGTATTTCTCACCTTTTAATCCATTTGTTGTAGTTGGTCCAACTAGATTAGTATGCACAATTTCCAGTGGTCTTGTCGTTGAATATTCCTTTGATTTGAACCTGATCTTTGTTTTCTTTCCTTGTTGACAATTCTTGCATAAAGTGTTGATTGGTTTCGTGATCTGGGGTATTTCTCTGACTACTTCTATTTTGTTGAATTGGACAAGGTTATCAAAATGTATGTGACCCATATTTTTTTTCCATAGCCAACTTTCATCTTCCTTTCCTAGACAACACTTTTCATTTCCATTTTCACTTAACATATATATGTTTCTTGAATTTCTTGCAGCTGTAGAAATCAAATTTACTGAACCTTCTTTTCTTATCTCGCAGTTTTGTGAATAGAAAGTAACTTTATGACCTTGGTCACACATTTGACTCACACTCAGAAGATTATGTTTCATATCTTATACTAGTAGAACATTTTTTGCCTTTGTATTCTTGTTCCCAATTCTAATTGTGCCTTTCCCAATGATTTTGGTTGAATCATCATTTCCAAAGGAGACTGCTCCATATCTTTCCTTTCGTAATGTAAGAAATCTATCTCTATCACCTTCCATGTGTTTTGAACACCCACTATCAACATACCAACCACGTTTCTTCTACTTAGCCTGTAGAGAGAGTGTGCATTCTTCATTGATATACTGATCCTGCTTTCTTATCCATGTCATTTTATGAGGTTCCTCTCTGTGACTGTTGTTATTTTGTTGTGGTTATCTAGGAGGGACTGTCATTCTACAATCTTTGTCCATCTTTCCAAAATTGTTACATTTGTAACATTCCACTTCAGTGCTCAAAGATTCAAACATGTTGTAACTTCTTCTCTTTGTTTCACTAGGCATTCTTGGATAACCCCTTTGTGTATGACTTTCAAAGTTGTTTTTTTTCCTGTTGTTAGCTCTACAATTCAAAGATTTATGTCCAATATTATTAAATGCATAACATAAACCAAAAAAGATAGTTTGATACCTAGGAGTTGAATATCTTCTAAAATGAGGTACTCTTATGTATTCTTCTTCTTCCTGAGGCATATCTGTTAGTTTTTTATTCTAAAATCTGAATCTTCTCGGCGGAGGAGTGCCCCTGTAATATTCCTTCTATATCTTCCTATCCCCCTTGATTGTTTTGAAAAATATTTTTGGAAATGTTTATTTCTTTAAAATCTATTGATCTACAACTATAAGGTAAAAATTGATGTATCAAACGTTGGTAAATTAAGGGTGGTTTCACTAGACTTGCACACATGATTATCCATGTAGAAATGGACAACAAAAAGCTCCTAGATAATTTCCAATGAATAGGTAATGATCAACACTTTGGAAGGGTCATTGGTCCAGTTTGGGCATTGATGTTCTATTTGGTATGCAATAAGATAAGGATATGTCCAAGAATCATTTAAAGTATGAAACAAATGAGGTATCCTAGTCCCCTATCTACAATATGTATTTAGTAATTTCAGAGAGGGGGAAACAAACAATGTACAGTTTGATAGATGAAGAAAATCATTATAAGAATGTTAGTTATGGAATAAAATAAATATATATCAAGTATGAAAATATGCAATGCTTGAGCTCTAGGGTTTGATATTTAGGTAAGATAAACAAGACACAATTAGTTCCAAAACCCTTGATTGAAATGATAACAATAGAGATACTCAATGGAGGAATATGCTATCACTAATTTAATGATTGATGTGTCAATGAAACTTTCGCAATCTAGATCCAATTATATACATCAGAAAACCTTATATTACAGAAATAAAAATGAAAAAGGGGAAATGTTTTATTTTTTAGGGTTTTTTGTGGTTGAAGAAAATGAAAGACGAGTTCCTTTGGAGGGGTATAGGGTTATTATTTCAAATCATGGTGAGTTCTATGGTTTAATATGGGGTATTGTTGATGGAACCTATAGGATTTCCCCTCAAGTTACACCTAGGATTATAAGGTTCCCTTCAATGTTCGATGGGAGGAAGAGTCTATGAAGAAGCCTTTCTTGATTCTAGCAAGGTGAAATCAGAGGTTGGACAATAAAAGGGACAGAGCCATGAGACATCCTACCTTAATGAATGAAAATAAAATCCAATGATCAAAGGTGGAAGGTTAGAAAAATTACCTTAAGAACCCTTCCAAGTGGATCATTTCACCCTTCTTTGGCCTTGTAGTAGCCTTTTTCTTCCAACAAAACTTAAGATTTTTTATCTAAATCTTGAACAATGGATAAGCATTCACCAAAAATTGAAATAGATACTCAAAGAACTTTTAAGAAAAGATTCTCATTAATATACAATAATTTGGAATGAAGGAGGATTCTTCCTTTCATAGGTGAACCTCCTCCTCAAATATAATAAAAATCCATGTGCTAGATCAAAACCATGATCTAGAAAACAATAATCACTGTAAAACCATGGGAAAATACAAAAAATAATAATATGCATCCCATAATATCATCAAAAGGTGAACCAACCATCTAGAAGTGGTAAAAATACATTGTAGAAACCACATGTGTGGACAAAAGAGAAGATAAGAGAGGCATTCCCCTAAAATATTGTGCCACAATCCAAGAAAGGTATCCAAAAAAACGTTAATGATGGTATAATAGCTCCAATTTCCTCTAACCAAGCTCCTCAATCCAGGGAATGGTCCAAAGTGGAAAAAAATCCTCAAAAGAGATGATGTCACCTCGACATATGTGATCCATCCAATAATAAAATCCATCTCAAGAGGAATGTGTAGGCTCATTAAGAAACAAATCAAGTGATGGTTCCAAGTCATCATAAGTTCCAAGTCACCATGTGAATTCACCTTTGTAATGTGTAATCACCCTCTGCAATGCATTAAATAGCCCCCATGTATGGTCCAAGGGGAGTAAATAATGCATGAGCATGCATGCAATGTCCAATTGAGAAATGAGCATGCATACGAATGGGCCATTTGGAATGTGTGATGGCATGACATTGTTGTCATAGCATGTGTTAGCACTAGAAGTCACCCTTAGATTCCATAGAAGGTAAGCCCAATACCCATCAGTTTATACAGTAAATGTAAATGAGCTTTAGGTGGTCAAATGGAGAAGACTCAATGATAATAGTGTTCTAATTCAGAAATATGGACTAGCATGCACAATCAATTGAGGTCTTGGATTAACTTCAGTCAGTAAGTTGGAGTAAAAGTGAGTAGAAGGAAGAATTTGGTGAGAAAGGTGTAGAGGTCTGCTATGGACAATAGGTCTTCAAGCAGCCTAAGGAGGAAACACTCAAACATAAGATCCTATTGGATTCAAATTTCATGGAAAATGAAAGAAATCATAACAACACTATAATAAAACATTCATCATAATACAGTGACAACAATCCACGCAAATCAGTCATTCCTGAACCCTCTCAGTATCAGAGGCAAATAAGATGGAGTAGGAGAAGCTGACTTAGATTAATCAAGAATTCTCAAATCAAGTACATAACCAAAAAAACAATGTTCTTCATCAAAATATTACAATAGTAATGGAGTCTAGCTCAACCATTTGACCTTAACAAAATATCAAAACTTCCTATATATAATAGAAATGTTGCAACCACCAAGAATGTGATTGGACCCCACATTCAAAGTTTCTAGTCGGTGCCTACTCTGTCAGCTTGGGCAGGCCTTCTTATGTCAGATGTGAGCCCGACTTAGTTATGTGCTTTGCAGAAAAATTTGTCCCTCGAGAAACTTTGGATTGAAAATCTCCCCCCATGGAAACTCTCGGTATGCTTTCCATTAATGGGGTGAGACGAGGTCTCAACTATCGCCCCCATTTCCATTAACTACCTTCATCATGATCGAGATGAGGCATGATATCCATGACTATTCCAGGAGGTTCCCACGACTTCTTCAAGTCAATCCTGGTGCCTTGAGGCCATGCATATATTCTTTTTTGACCAATATGGGCGCTTTTGGCCTCTGGCACAACTCTTCTCCATTGCTCCTTCTTCAATGTGACCTAGAGCCATGACCCTATGCAATTGCATGATTGTGGGCATGACCAAGGGTGGTTTGAAAGAAAACCACGTTTGTCCTCGCAATTCACCATGAACCACCACACATCCCTTTCTAAAAATCACAGTTCTGATTGTGGCTCACCCTCTAAAAATTAAAAACGTGCGCACCTTCTGACCCCGCAATGGAGCATGACAATTCTTCTTGTGATCTGAGATGAGGCCTTTTGATCAATGGCCCAGCTATGGCACCTTTTAGATTGATGGATCATACTTTCTCTTTTCAAATCGATGACTGGGATCTTCTAAGCAATTCGGGCTTCGGACCTTTCAAGCTTCAAACTATATTTTCCCCAAGAAAAACCTCTAGAGCTCTAGATCTAGCACAACGTGGCCTCCACAGATCGACATATGAGATCCCTTTCGATACTTTGACACTTCGACACCTCAACACTTCGACACTTCAAGACTTCGAATCTTTGACACTTCGATACTTCGGTGCTTCACAAATTCCACACACTTCTCACTTCGAAACTCCCGAATATTATTTCCCCGAACACTTGGATCAACTACCACCTATCCCTTTAAAGATAAATGACTCATGCTCTCTTTGGGCCTTTTGTTCTAGCGCTATACTTCACGCAACTTTTAATATACTGAACGCCTACGAGATGCTAATCTGAACTCCACATGGAATTCCCATCGTTGAAAGATGAAACTTCCTTTTTTCTTGATTTGAGTCCAGAACAAACCGCTCTAAGTGTTGCGCTTTGAGCCCGTGGATGCGGCCTATGTAAACAAAGACTTGGACGATTGGATAGGGGATGGGAAAACAGGGAGGCTAGGGCACTTTAAACATAGAGGGGGGAAAATGAAAATGATTTTGCAAGAAGAAGGGGAGAGAACTTAAGAATTGGTCTGTGAAAGGAAAGAGACAGGGAAAAACATAGACTTAGGCAGAAACTACAAACCCACAAGAATCTGACAAGTTTGTGTGATAACATTTGGCTCCACAAGGGACAACATGCTCCCTGTGAGCTGCCAACAACAAGTATTTCCAGTTCCTTAGTTGTTGGGTTATGGAGTCACTTATAAAAATAGAAAACAAAATAAAAATGATATTTAAAATGACATGGAAAGCCACTCATGGCCTAATTAAAAACCTTCTTCATAAAATTCCCATTTACAGGGCTGCCAAAAACTTCAACATCCTCCAAATCCTACAACTTGTAAGTGTTATTTGAAAAAAACTCAGAAACTTTGAAGGGTCCAATCCATAAGTCCTCAAATTTACCATTATTTCATTTATCTTGTTTAGGTGCATCCCACTTGAGTACTATATCTCCCAGATGGAAATCCTCTTTCCTTACTCTTTTGTCGAAAGCATGCTTGATATTCTATTGATGGTCATGGGCTTTGTCAAATAGTTTCTCCGTCGTCTGTTGCGCTTCTACCAACTAGTGTATTCTTCTGATCATATTATCTGGTTCTCCTTGATAGTCTTGGAAGAATTTTTTCATAGGTAAGGTGAGTTGAGAGGGAAAGATGGCCTCAACTCCATACACCAACTCAAAAGGAGAGACACCAAGAGATCTTTTTGTTGTCACTCTGTTAGCCCATAAAGAAAATTTAAGCTTTGTATCCCATGCCTTCTTGTTGTCTTCTAACAATATTTTTATGATCTTAATAAGGCTCTTGTTAGAGGATTCTGCCAGTTCATTCCCTTCGGGGTAGTAAGGATTAGATTGAATCAATGTGATCCCAAACTGTTCACAAAAATTAATCAATGTTTTAGCCTTGAAATATGCAGCATTATCAGTGACAATTCTATTTGAACAACCAAATATTGCTATAATATCC
This sequence comes from Picea mariana, assembly GCA_032191745.1. Taxonomy (NCBI): domain Eukaryota; kingdom Viridiplantae; phylum Streptophyta; class Pinopsida; order Pinales; family Pinaceae; genus Picea; species Picea mariana. The sequence continues at coordinate 53,030 of JASDQU010013407.1, read as the reverse complement.
TCAAGAAAACAAATTATTACCCTGTGGGAAGCATTTCTTGTGGGGATGGATTCTATCCATTTAGTAAAGTAGTTCGTGGTAGTCAAGATCCATCTATGCTAACCACTTGAAGAGGGATGAATTTCTGCAACAAAATCTAGGCCCCACTACTAAAAGGGACCTGAAACTACCATAGGTTTCAATGGAAAAGACTTGAGTTTTTTCTTTCCAGAGAATTTATGGCACTTGACACATTTTCACAAACATTAGTGAAGAGACTAGGCCAAAAATACGCAGCCCTGAGAATCTTGTAGGCCGTGGTTCTCCAGAAGTGATGCCCCCCACATAAATTGTCATGAAAATCATACATAATCCTTTGGGATTCGTATGGGTCTAGACATCTCAAAAGAACTCCTAAAGGGTCTTTCCAATATAAAACTTGATCAATAAGACAATATTTAATTGATTTGAGCTGCAAAGCTCTCACCTTGTTCTTTTCCATACCATTAGGAGGTTACAACTTTTGCAGGAATAATATAATGTCTTTGTACCAAGTGCATACTGCCAATGGAGGGCTGACTTGAGAACCTTCATCAGACAACTCAGCATGCTGAGTTTCTGAACAACTATTGATGAAAAGGACCCCCAAATATTTGTAAGTAGATTCAGCCAACAACCTAGCTAAACATTGGCCTTTAACCAATCTGGTGGGCTTTATCTCAAGATCAAATTCAAAGATCTTGGCAATCCACTTGCTCCTTCTTCCATCTATGTCAAGATGAATGAGGATCTCCTTCATAGAAGATGAAGGGACATATGCAATGACTTTTGAATGCAACACATAAAATCTGAAAGTGTTGAGGGATTTGACCAAAGCATGGGCCTTATTTTCCATGATGTCATACTTTATTTCAGTGTCTCTCAGTGCCCTACTGAAAAAGGAAATGGGTTTCTCTAACCCTTCAACAATCGTCTGCAATAAAATAGTTGCTACTGTGTCAAATGAAGCAAAAGAAAAAATAAAAAAAACTTTGGAGTAATCAAGATTGATGAGCACAGGTGCTTCAGTCAAGGCCTTATTTATTTGATCAAAAGAGGTGCGAGATTCAACAATCCATTTGATCTCATTCCCTTTCCTCAACATGGTTGTGATAAACTTTACCAACTCAAAAAAATTTGAAACAAGCCTTCTCAAAAAATTAATTTTCCCCAAGAAAGACTGGACTTCTTTCTTGGATCTAGGGAATGACAAATTTTGGATAACTTCTACCTTCCTTGAATCAATCTTTACTCCCTCAGGTAACACAATGTGTCCTAACAATTTCCACTCTTTCATGGCAAATAATGACTTTTGGGGATTTAAAGAGAGACCAAATTTTTTGCATTTCAAGAAGACCCTTTTTAAATGACCATAATGTTCTATATCAGATTGTGAGAAAACTGTTATGTCATCCAAATAAATTACCACAAACTTGTCCTTCTCTCCAATAAAGGCTATGTCTATGGCTCGCTAAAAGGTCGCTCCTGCGTTCATCAACCCAAAGGTCATATTAGCATACATGAATGTACCCCAAGGAGTGGTGAAGGTTGTCTTCTCTCTATCTTCAGGCAATACAAAAACCTAATTGTAGCCAGAAAATCCATCAATCATGGAAATCCTAGATGCACCTGTCACCCTTTGTAATATGTGTTCCATCTTTGGTAAGGGGTAGTTGTCCTTTTTAGAACTTCTATTCAAATTTAAGAAATCGACACATAGTCTGATTTCTCCATTCTTATTTCTCACCGGGACCAAGTTGGCCACCCATTCAGAATACCTCAAAGGAATGATAATCTAGCCTCCAAAATCTTGTTTACCTCTTTCTCCATAATGGGCAGCAGCATAGGATTTATTTGTCTCAACTTCTGCCTAAATGGCTTGGAGTCTTTTCCTTCAATGGGATATTGTGCTGAATGATACTTGTGTCATATGTTATGAGATCTTCATATGTACAGGAAAAAACATCAACAAACTCTTTTAACAGTTCATTATATTCATCCCTTTGCTCTCTTGACAAGCGGATTGACAACTTGAAAAATTTGGGATCCTCTACTATACCAATATTTTACTCAGTTACATCATCATCATTAGTTGAACCTTTAAACTTTACTTCCACATCATTCGCATCAAACAACCTTTCTAAAGGAACTAGTCCCTTTGGAATATGGTTTCTAGGCAGCTAAACAATATGGTGATTGGGAATTTTATTTAAAAATACATCTTCATGAGGGTTAATTTGATAATCATGATCCTGATCAATATGTAAAGCAAAGAACTCATCAATAGACTCAAGAAACTTTTTGATTTCATTATCATCCTCAAACACCTTCCAATGTTGGACATTGATAGGTATAGAGAGTCTATATTTCACCTCTACATCATATTTCAGTTTGGGTGGCAATGCGACTCTTAAATGGCTTGATGAGACAGACAAAGAATCATCCATGGTATTATCCTCTCTTGGAATAAATGAAATGTTGAAAGCTAGGAAGAAACTGCCAACTAGGCCCCATACTTCATTATGTAAGTATTAAGCCTAGGGTGATTGGCTTGATAAATATTTTTGATCTGATGAAAAATTAGTTATGCATCCCCAAATATGAATAGATCTTTAATCCCCATGTCTTTTGTAGCCCTTAAACCCAAAAAAAGAGCTTCATACTTTGCCACATTGTTGGTAGTTTCAAATTCTAGTTTGTAGGACAAAGGTATAGTTTCTTGACAAGGTGAAACAAACACCACTCCAACACAAACACCTTCTTTAGAGGAGTCTCTGTCAAATAACATCTTCCAAACAAAGGTATTTGGACGAGGGATTTCACAAAAAGTAATGGGTTTCTTTCTGATTTCAAGAGGAGTTTCAGAAGCATCAATGAGCTACAATATGCTGGATCCCAAATCAGTGTCAAAAGAAAAAACAGGATGGTTGGTGGGGTTTGCTTCATCATTGATGATGTACGCAAGCTGCGCTTCCCTGTAAAGTCTCCTTTGTTCACCCCCGAACACATGAATGGTGGCATATGAAAGGTCCATTTCCAAGGTTCCCCCCAGTCTCTTTATCCAATATCTAGACAGGAGCATCCCAAAATTAGGGGGAACATCAGCCACTACGATATCCATGACCACGATCTTCATTGGAAGTTGGAACAGAGAAACGACTAGGTCTTTGATAACCCCAAGGCACTTCACCTTCCTAGAGTTGAACAAATACAGGTCATGGTAGGATTTTGTAACCTCCAACCCGAGCTCTTCCATGACAATCTTAGGCATAAGATTGTGATATGCCCTTGAATCCATCAAGAAGTTATGAAGCACCTTATTATTGATGTTCAATGAAGTGTAGAAGGGAGGGGAGGAGTCATCTCTATCCTCTACCAAAGGCCCTAATATCACAGTTGGCCTTTCATCCTGAAGGTCGACTAAGTCTGTGGATTGAGACGCAAGTTCGGGTTGAAAATTTTTGATAGGTACCTTTTGAAATCCTCATGCTTGAATAACTCTGAGAGAGGTACAAGGATTCTAATATTTTTAATCTCATGCTAAAATTTATAAAGGGAGGGAGGCTTTAGAATCTCCTTCACCTCTAGGATAGAAATTTTGACCACTGGTGGGGGGCTTTGTCCCTTTTTTTCTTTGTTGTTGTCTGCTATATCTTTAGCAGGTTTCTTATCTCTTGCAGGCCGCTTGGGAATGTCAGGATTTCCTTCTTTCTTCTTGGATCTGAGGCCATATCTATTTGGCTCGTTGCTGCTCTTTTATCCTTTACTCGGCTCATTCAATTGATTACTCATGAGGGTCTCTTCATATGCAGACTGAGTTAAATAAGGGGACGAAGAGGTATGTCCAAGGGAATGGATCTCAACATGAATATCTTCTTCCTCTTCATCTTCATCATTAACCAGGTTATTTTGGAGAGGAGTTTGGATTTTCTGATCATCTCTGTCCCTGTTTCTTTGATCTCTTTGGATGGTCTGAAGGGCATTAGTTGGTCTTTTGAAACTACCCCTATTATCAACATTTTGGGGATCTCTATAGCTCTTCTTTCCTTCCAATTACAACCTTTCTACTTTAGCAGAAAGTGATTTTAGTAGCTTGGTTACTTCATCCGTTTGAGGGGGCGCAATAGAGAAACTAGAAGTCGGAGTTTTAGACCTACCTTTTCTTTTGTCTCTATCAGCCTTACTCCTAAGATTGTGTGCTACCAATATATTGGATTCTACTTCAAGGGCTGCATCTTGCATATGAGCCAAGGAGGTAGCTCTTATTTCTCTCATTAGGAGGAAAAAATCAATGTCAAAAGCACTAGCATCAGTCATCTTGGCAAAGGTTTCTATAGGTTTAATTTCAGCGGGAATATTTTTATACATCTTATTAAATATTTTTGAGAAGTCTGAAACAGTTTCCCCTTCTTCTCTCTTAACTGCCCCGAATTCTGTAATATAATAAAGGATATATTTTTTATTCCCCCAATGTCTTAAGAATGAATCATCCAGAGCAACAATCCCGTCAATATATCTAGGAGGAAAGTCCTTAAACCAATCCCTGCATCACCATCAAGGCTCTATACAAAAACTCTCACCCACACAACTTCATTTTCGATGACTTAAATCTCTGCAAATCTATAAAAGGATGCAAGGTTTTCTTCTACAGTCACATCTCCTTCCCATGTAAACTGGGGCATGTACTTAAGGTAGTCCATGTCTGGGAGAGCATACATAGGCTGAGGTAAAACTAGAGGGGTGTATATAGTAGCGAATATCTCAAGGATCCTATTCCTAGGAGGATTAACACCTGCCATTTGGACATGAACTGGAGGAGAACCATAAGGAGATGGAGTTTGGATAGGTGAGACTGGGGCTCTGTTTCTGGGATAAAAAGGAAAAGGATGAGCATTAGGAGATAAAGATGAGGGGCTATAGGGAACAAAGGTTTCCCCTTTTGTAACTGCAACAACTCTAATAGGGGGAGGAGTGGTAAATCCTAGAGTGGGAAATCCTTCTAAGGTTCTGGGTCTGAACCACTTCACAACTTCAGGGGAGATAGGGGTGTAAAAACTCTCTCCTTCCAAACCAAGAATAGGAGGGGAGAAATCAACAGGAAAACTCCCAAAACTAAAATTTCTTGAAACTCTAGCAAACAGTATAACAAGAGAATAAGAAGAATCTACTGGAGTTTGTAAAGAGGGATTAAGAAGATTACCAAGATTACCTGGTACAACAATTGAAGTACCTTCGTGAGTGGTTTTTCCTTTTCTGATAATTTTCTCTAGGTCAACCTCAAGTGTGGCTAGAGGCAGCTGTGGAGTAGACCTTGTGTGTCTTCCTTTCAGAGCCACAACTAAAATAGTGGAGTTTCCAGGTGCAAGCTGCAATATTCAATGGTATTGATATCTCATGCACCTTCAGAAACAAAGCTTCTTTTTCATTCTATCCCAGGAAAATGTCTTCAATTCATTCCCCGACAACGACGCCAGAAATGTTAGCACTAGAAGTCACCCTCATATTTCATAGAAGGCAAGCCCAGTACCCATCAGTTTATATAGTAAATGTAAATGATATTTAGGTGGTGAAATGGATAATAGTCAATGATAATAACATTCTAACACAGAAATTTGGACTAGCATGCACAAGCAATTAAGGTCTTGGATTAACTTCAGTCAATAAGTTGGAGTAAAGGTAAGTAGAAGGAAGAACTTGGTGAGAAGGTGTAGAGGTTTGCTATGGACATCAGGTCTTCAAGCAGCCTGAGGAGGAAAAACTCAAACAAAAGATCCTCTTGGATTCAAATTTCAAGGAAAATGAAAGAAATCATAACAACACTATAATCAAACATTCATCATAATACAGTCACAACAATCCATGTGAATCAGTCATTCATGAACTCTGTTACTATCAGAGGAAAATAAGATGGAGTACGAGAAGTTGACTTAGATTAATTAAGATGTCTCAAATCAAGTACATAACCAGAGAAATTGTGTTCTTCATCCAAATATTACAATAGTAAGGGAGCCTAGATCAACCATTCGACCTTAAGAAAAAATAAAAAATGCCTATATATACTAAAAATGTTGCAACCACCAGGAATGTGATTGGACCCCCGCATTCAAAGTTTCCAGTCGACACCTACTCTGTCAGCCTTTGCAGGACTTCCTATGTCAGATGAGAGCCCGACTTAGTTATGTTCTTTGCAGGAAAATCCTTCCCTCGGGAAACTTTGAATTGACAATCTCCCCCCCCAGAAACTCTCTGTATGCTTTCCATTTATGGGGTGAGATGAGGTCTCAACTGGCGCCCCCATTTCCATTAACTACCTTCATCGGGATTGGGATGAGGCCTGACATCCATGAATGTTCCAGGCAGTGCCCACGACTTCTTCGAGTCAACCCCGACGCCTCGAGGACATGCATATCTTCTTCTGTGACCAATACAGGCACTTTTGGCCTTTGGCACAACTCTTCTCCATCGCTCCTTCTTCAATGTGACCTAGGGACATGACCCTACGCAATTGTGCGATTGCGAGCGTGACCAAGGGTGGTTTGAAAGAAAACCTCTTTTGTCCCCGTAATTCGCCATGAACCACCACGTGTCTCTTTCTCAAAACCACGGTTTTGATTGTGGTCCACCCTTGAAATTTTAAAAACGTGTGCACCTTCCAAGCCCACAATTGAGCATGATCATTGATCTTGTGATCTGAGATGAGGCTTCATGATCAATGGCCCAGCTCTAGCGCCTTTTAGATTGATGGATTGGATTTTCTCTTTTCAAATCGATGGCCAAGATCTACTACGCGATTCGGGCTTCGAACCTTTCAAACTTCAAACTATATTTACCCCAAGCAAAACCTCCGGAGCTCTAGATATGGCATTGCGTGGCCTCCAAAGATCGACAACTGATATCCCTTTCAGGACTTCGACACTTCGACACTTGGTCTCTTCGGCACTTTGGGACTTTGACACTTCGGCGACTTCCGCACTTCGACAATTCCACACAATTCTCACTTTGAAACTCCCAAATCTTATTTCCCTGAACACTTAGATCAACTTCCACCTGTCCCTTTAAAGATCAATGACTCATGCTCTCTTTGGGCCTTTTTCTCTGGCGTTATATTTCATGCAACGTTTAATATTTCAAATGCTCGCGAGCCGCTAATCTAAACTCCACATGGAATTCCTGCCGTTGAAAGATGAACCTACCTTTTTGCTTGTTTGAGTCCATAACGAACCACTCTAAGTGTCGCGCTTTGAGCCTATGGCTGCGGCCGGTGTAAACAAAGACTTGGACGACTGGATATGGGCTGGAAAAACAAGGATACTGGGGCACTTTAAACACAGAGGGGGGCAAATGAAAATGATTTTACAAGATGAAGGGGAAAAAACTTAAGAATTGGTCTCCGAAAGGATAGAGACATGGCAAAACACAGACTTAGGTAGAAACCACAAATCCACAGGACTCTAACAAGTTTGTGTGATAACAACATGCACTGCCATGAATCACATTGAAGTGACACATGTCTCGATGCAATACATGGATCCCAAGGAAAATGTCATTAATATAAATTTCTATATATATGGAAATATATGAGTACATATATCCCAATTCATCATCACAAATCTCAAGGAATGGTACACATGTTCCAATGTGCAATACCCACTTGAAGTGATGGGTATATCCTCTTAACATGCCATTAATTAATAACAACTGGTGAGATCTCTTAGCACAACATAAAAAAGGGGGTTAGTTTTAATATATTCCTCATTCTTACCAAGGGAACACTATTAACCCTTATACATGCATCAAGTCCCATGACAACCCATATTTCCTAAGTACTTAGGTGAAAGATAGGAAATAATGAGAAATAATGACAAAAGGAAAGGGGGAATGAGTTCATGTGATGATCCTCAAAGTATTAGACCTGTACATGAATTATTATTCATTTATGCATTCATATAGATTTATTTAGCTAGGATTTTTACACATAATAAGTTTCTAGAGGGAGCTTAGCATTGAGTTATCATCCTTGGCATTGTTTCTTACCACCCATTTAATCATTTTTCTTTAAATGTTTAGTTGATCAAACAAGTCCTTTTTATTTAGATATTCATAGACAAACCAAGTACTAGGGGCATTGGCCTGATAGTGAGGGGGCATTGCTCAAGATTTATATTTGGATTTTGAATTTATCTCTTCACCTCTTTTCCTTATTGGTTTTTTTTATTCATGCTTCAACAATTTGACCTTTCCTTTTGACCTTTGAGAAATCATACATTATCAAGATGCAATTTTTATATGGATGGAATGAAAACACTCGGGGAGGTGGAAAATTGTTTGCAAGATTGGGAATTGGACAACATTATCTAGCCTAAGCACCCCATGTTATAGCCTAACCCGAGAAATGACACACCTCTAATGGAAAACATGCTCCCCAAGGTATTGTGAGGCAAGTAATAAAACCATGTAATGTTATGAAGTGTCAACATACCTCGTTAGGTGTTCAACACTTTATGATGAGATAATAAGTTATATCATCACATACAAATGAATATTGATACATGGAATGTCAAATGAAGCATACAAGAATCATACCATACAATACCATAGTGCATCTATCATTTGATGAGTGGGGATGAAGATGAGTTGTACCAATTGAGCTAGCATGACCATACATCTCACAGAGATAAAGAAAAACTAGGTCTATATCTAAAAAATATGAGCATGTCACCTCATGCATGTAACAACACGACACCCATTTCGAAGGTATCCTATAGTTGTCACCCTTAAGGGGATAACAAAGTACAAAAACCCTAAAGAAAAAAACACATATATAGGATCTAAAGTGGATTAAGTTTGAGCATTTCCTTCTCAAGACCATAGATTTTGTACACAAACTATTATTCCTTAATGATATATCTCCTTATAAAAATCTTGAGAGTATGTATTATTGGAAATTCATTTGATGAACCATAAAAAACAACAGTTGAATATTAAAAGAATTCCAAAAATCAACAATTGGATTCCATTTTATGAGCATATATGGTAAATAATATTACTATAAACCTCTTTTGAAACCAAATTAAACAATAAATGATTCCAACAAAGAGACTAATGGAGATGCCACTTGGAGAGTGTTGAAAGAGACAAATGTATATCATTAAAATCGAGGTGTTTACCCAAAACTAAAGCCCAATTAGCCTTCCTTCTATTTGAGCTAGAAAACTCCTCTGGTTTTATTATCACACAATATTGCACTTTATTGCAAAGCCTTAACAAGCTAAAAATATGGGTGAAATATGAAATGTGTTTAAAATCCATTTCTACATTTAAAAATAGATTTTAAACAACATAAAATAGTGATTTAATCAGATTCCCGCCAAAAACAACATCGAAACATAAAATATTCAAAAATATCAACAAGGAAAATAAATCCATCCTTATAATTGTATATTTTGATAGGAGTTCTAAAATACTTTATACAATTTATATCTTATATGTAATACATATACTATAATTTATAGCTATATATTTTGGTAGCTATTCCAAGTAATTTATGCAATATTCATCATTTCATGACAGATGCTGTGACCCTATTAATGCTGTGACCCTATTAATAAATCAAATATTCCTTCGTCGAATCAGCGTTAGCTACAAGGACAAACCATTTTAGGAAATATTGTTTCGATTGACAGCGCCAACGTCCTCCATCTACACGATTGATAGCCATTTGGTAACTGGGATCACGGTCGTTGGCTCCATTCCATCTGATTTTGACGTGTGGACAGAAAGTCAGAAGAATATAATAAATTTAGAATACTTAATCGTATGTACAGAGAAGAATATTATTCAGAAGTAGACACGTTTCTCTCTTACACCAGAGTATATTCATGGTGCCGCTATTATTTATGTGGCACATTCCCAGCATTTTGATGTAATTGTAGCCCTCGGAAATTCATTACTATGAGGATGAAATGAGAAGAGCGAGCAGAGTGGATATTATGGAGGAACAATGTCTCAAACAAATATTGATGCGAGCATTCTCTTCTGCTGGTCTAATTAAAGTCACGGCGAGAGGTCTTCTTGTCTAATTAAAACTACTCTGATCTTGTTGTAGACGCTTATTTCTATGCTTGTGCAGTTGCTGATAAGTCAGATGAAGAGGCTGAGGCTGGGGCAGATCTAAAAGTTATAAGAGCTGCACGCTCTGCAAGAGAATATGCTGCAGTAGATCTGAAATCCACAAGAACTGCACGCAGGGAAGCTACACGCTCTGCAAAGGAATATGCTGCACTAGATCTGGAAGCTACAAGAGCTGCACGCTTTGTAAAGGACGTTATAAGAGCGTCTGCAGAGAAACGTGCCGAAGCTGAGAGGCTAATGCGGGTTGCAGATTTGGCAACATACAAAGCTATGAAATTTACAAAGTAGTGTTAAATATATTGTACCCTCAATAGACTAACCGTACACTGCCAGCTGTACTGGACAGTTGTACTTTCTATTTCTGTCTTGCTTGAGCATATATAAGTTTAGCTATTTCTTTGGAAACTCTTCTGTACTTCAACTAGTTTTGTACTTCTTCATACATTTGAATATACTATTCTTTTCTCTCTGCATTTCTCTATGCTTCACAATTTATCATGGTATCAGAGCTTCAGGTGTAAGCCTCTTCACACAGTCCGGAAAGCAACACAATCCTCACAGTACAGAACCTCACGGATCTTGAGAGCACATGACACAGCCTTTTCACAAGGTTTGGAGAGCTATTCGTAATACTCTTTAAAGATTGTCGTAGGAAGCTTGCAGAGGGTGCAGAGCATTCTTCGCTCGAAAGAACGAGGAAGCAGAGAACGCAGAAGAAGAAACCTGCACAATTTTTCAAGAACCGTCAAATATTGACGCAGAAGAGCTGCAGAATAGAAGAATGTTTAAAGAACTTGAAGAATCTGTTCAAATTCGGCAAAGATCGTGTCAAACACGCAAGGAACATCCACTAAGGCCGTAAGATTCATCTTGCGAATGGATCCGAGGCGGGAAACCAGTTCAGAAGGGAACAAGAAAGCATGGAACAAGCGAAAGCATCTCAGCCGTCAGATCTTGCGCAGAGGCTTGACAGTCGTTGGATCAGCGAGAAAGTGCACAAGGTTTAACCCTCTAGAGCGCACAGGAGAACTTTTGGCTTGAGAAATCCCGACGTCATCTTGACCGTTCATCAAGAGACACGTGGCGAGATCCTATTCCATCGCAAAATTGGGAATCGGGAGTTAGACGAGCAAAGGAAACTACTCTCCAAAAACTTCGATAC
>JASDQU010013407.1:0-27952 GCA_032191745.1 Picea mariana | reverse complement strand
ATTAGATTAGTAATGTTATTTTATTTATGTCGGCTTTAGGCCATTAGTTGTAATTATACCTCCTAGTCTCCTATATATACCAAGGAGACATTTTCATTTTGAATCATCTTGTACTTGAACATTTAAGTGGGGTAAAAGGAGGTTGACCCCTCGAAGAGGCTTATTATCTGAAATTCTCTCTTTTTCAAGGCATTGAGTACTTTTTCTGAAGATTTTCTATGCTATATTGATATTTGGTTCTCAACATATTCCCAAATTAGGAATGCATCCATCCTTGTGGTTTTCCACAAGCACCAAACTGCATACCATTTTTTCTGTAATGCTTCCTCTTGCATACAACCAAGAAATTGTTAGTATTTTCTGTACATCATAATTCAATATGTAAAACACCTTATGCAATGATCTTAGAATTTCCTGCACCTAGAAATTCAATCAAAATTACCAAACAATTAAACCAAATAGAATGACTCATGATTCTATGCATATGCATGTTCATAATTAACAACAGTAAGTTTATTATTTCAATTTTCTGAACATAAATTTTTTTGTAGTCTTTATTCCTATGACTACTTGGCTTGCAACTTTCCTGTTGCAATGTTTAACAATTCCTGAAATGTTCTCAACTTCATGAGTTAGAAACAATTCAACCATTAGTATAATTATTTCCATGCCCAAAACATATATACATGCACTCACAAAATGCATTCAACAAAGAGCATTTAAGTATACAATTCCATCATGTATGAGTGAAACTCTGCCCCTTACTAGACACGTAGACATGAGTACTACTCTCAATGCCTATTTATTCAGTGCACCCTTGTATTGATTTACATAATGCTCTTTATCTCAGTCATGTATCTCAACATCCATAAGTTGGAATTCTGGCCAATGTGTTGACACATTCTCCACACACTTCCTATTGTCTTCCAAATTAATTTGATTCCTTCCTTTTTGACCCGAACAATACACCAAGAATATAATTATGTGGTGTTCATTAGTGTTAGCAAAAAGGTTTCATCCCAAGTTTTATTTAAAGGTAGGAATATTTTAGTACCTATGTGGCTCATAACATTTCCATATCCATACTTTGCCATATCCAACCATGTACCGATCTCATACATGACTAGCTTACTAACATTCATTCCTATAACAAGTTCTTATCTTTTAATTCTTTGGTTATCACCCCATAACCAAATTAACATGACATTCTACTGTGTCAGTGTGTGCATTCAGAAGATAAAACGATTTGAATTAATGCAGGCCTCCATCCTTTACCACATCCAGTGGTATGCATTCAATAATATAATCATGTAATTCTATATAATAACTCTGGCTCAGGAAATTCTTACCTAAATTTCCTTTTAGAAATTATGAAAAAAGAGTAATAAAAACCATACCTGCATGACTTCCATTAATAAATTGTATACTACCTGAATGCCTGATGGCAGTAGAATCTTGCATGCTTCTTTTATCAAATTTATAATCAACACTTCATCTTTCTGTTGCTTCCCTCCTTATGCAACAACATCACCAACAACACTTGGAAACATGCAAGCATTGTTTCCTCTGGCTGACCCAACAAGTCGTAACATACTTGTTGCCACATAAATTGCAACAACTTCTTTCTTCCTATAAAACGTTTTCTTGTTGATCCCAGAAGTCTACAATTCTTCCCAGATTCCTGGATCTTCTTGTGCTCCCACTGTAATCATTGTACATGATTAGTCCTAACCTGAGCACTTTCTAGTCAAATCACTCTTGGCTTCTTTTGCAATTATAGTCTCAAACTAAGCTGATATTAACCTTCAACTTTCTTTAATTTCTTGCATCCAACTAACCCAATCTCATACTTGGATGAATTAAATTCCAAACCAAGTTGTTTTATAGATTCTAGATTCTTCAACATCTAGTTATGCTTCAGTATTAAACTTCTTCACCCTCTTTCCCGACATAATACTTTAGTACTTGAGGTGTTTTGTACTCCCTGCTTCTCTTTTGCTAGCTTCATAGAATTAACTGAAAGTGCTTTTTTCACCTTACCATCATAGCTTCAAGTGATACCTCCAACCTCTTGGGTTGTCACTCATGGCTCTATGGGTATTCATTGTTATATAAGGAGTATGTCTCCTGAATGAACCTGTTTATGATCCCATAACCAATCATAACATAATATGCAACTGCCATTTTGTCTAATTGCATTCTAGCATCAACAACACTTACACACTCTAGGCCTTCGTCCATTACATATCAATTTAAATACTGAAAATTAACTAAGGGAATCCTTACCTTGATCGCCTTCAACATGTATGCATAGAAAAAAACTAAATGCATACCTGCTTGGTTGTTACCAACCTACTTTTTGTTGTCTGAGAAACTGATATTTTTAGAATCTCACAGACTCCCCCCCCTTCATCATTTTGATCACCATTCCTGCCATCCTCATGGGTCTTCACCTCAATGAAAATTATAAGAAACAACAACATCCACGTATTTAACCCTGCTATATCTTTTTCCTGAATACATAATCCATATTTTAGTCATCACAAAACATTATTTCATAATAACAGACTATTCTAAGTTCACCAGCATGTTATATGCATATCCGTGCATGTACATATGAAAAATTACACATCCATATTGATGCAGACCCCCCTACTCTCCTTGGGGTTGCATGACTTCCAGGTCTAGGATATTTATTCCTTATGATTTAGATCGACCCTTCAGGATCCTTATTGAACCCAAAACAATTATACACATGCCCCCTTTTCTCCTAAGGCGTAGGTCATGTGATACTTGTTACCTCTGTTTGTGCGCTTCTGAAACGTCAAGTTTTAGGTGCTAACTCCTTTTTCATTAGACCCTTCCTTCATATGGCCCTGGTTTGTGACCTTATGAAAAATGGCGATTGTGGGTGTGTCCAAGGGTGGTTTTAGGCCAACCCACAGTTTTCCCTGGAATTCACTATAAAGTGCCGCATATGTCTTCAACAATACCGTGGTTTCAATTGCGGCCCGCTCAAGGAAAATTAAGATCCAAGTATGTTATGGCCCCTCAATTCTTCTTGATCATTATTCTCTCTCTTTTAGACATTATCCTTGATCAACAACTTCTATCTAACCTCCTTCCACACGCGATCCCAAATCTACATGATTTGTCGACATGTATATCCCTTCCAAATCAATGGCTATGGTTGATTTCGGCTCTCCGACCCTCAAGAGTTTGAACTCTAAAATATCTCCTCCTCCTCCTCAGTAGCTATCTTACAAAGTGGAATATCTATTGACACCTGTCACTACAGATGTGCAGCTACGATTTCCTCCACGAATCCGACCTTCAGGAGTTTCAATTCTCAACCTCTCGTTTCTTTTGGAGAGATTTATCTGAAATGGTAGATTGTCTTCCATTCATCCTTCTAAATCGACAACTCTACTCCCACTTCAGGACTTTAGTCTCCTCAAGCAGATAAATGGTACTTCATCTCCCTCCTCGATCAATGATTGAAATATTCTTTGAGACTTCGGTGCTTTTTCCCTCTGCTTTCCTCTTTAGTGCTCCATACCCGAAGTTCTAGATCTGGTGCCATGCCTCCACTTTCAAATCAATGACTGTTGTCTGCTTCAGGACTTCGGCCTTCAGGATTCTCAAATATCACCTTTCACTTCCCTTCAAAGTTTTCAGATTTATGTCGCATGTTCACTTGAATCAGATGGTTGAAACTTACTTCGGATCTTAATGTTTCAAAAGTTTCAAACTTTTGTGTGCTCGTTCCTCTCGGAGATCCTTCACCCGAAACTAATGGATTTTTGCCACACATTCTTCCAGACAATGGATGGCTCCAAATCACTTCGGGAATTTGGGACTTTAGCGAGTCCACTCTTCCCATTTCCTTGGCTCCTCCTTAGAGTTGACCTTGGGTAGTGATCTCACGCAAACACATGATTGTGGGCACGCTCAAAGGTGGTTTGAGACCAAACTAATTTTCGTCCCGCAATTCACCTTGAGCCTACATGTGTCCTTTCTCCAAAAATGTGGTTTGGATTGCGGCCCACCCTCAACTTCGTAAATATCAAGCACCTTCTATCCCCACAATACGAGGTGACCGTCGAGCTCACAATCTTGACGATGCTTCTAAATGGACAACCGAGATCTACCTCCAACAGTTCAGATCTCTTCTAACATATAATATTTTCTAAGTATTCAAGGGCTCCGACCTTTGCTCCTCCTTTGAGTCTGTCTATCGGGTCTCTTCTACACTTATGAAAAGTGATGTCCCTTCTAAGATTGATCCTTAGAGGATTTCAATTTCCGATGCACTCCTTACATTTATGGGATTTCATCAAACTCAAATCTGAAGGATTTATTGAAAAGAAATTATTCTCGCCCTCCCGACGTTCCTTTTTCTCGATGCACACCTTGCAGAGCTCCTATTTATAGAGTTTTCTATAAATCTGTCTCTCTCTGAACTCAACACAGAGTTCTTCCTGTGCACTCCTTGCAATTCTTCGAATGAAGGTTCAATGGTATCTCTCCTGAGATTCTCTCAGGTTAACTCACCTATGTCAATGCACTCCTTGTAGACAATGTGCACTCCTTGCACTCGCAATACACATGAGAGAAACAATTGAAGCTTATTCGTTACTTCACGATTTCACACATTAGTCTATGGTCCAACACCACTTCTTTCATGATTTTACGATACCGCTACTCCTCCTGGGCTTCTTAACACAACCAAGGTAACCTCTTGGCACCCAAGAACGTTCCGAGGTTCGAAATTGGTCCCTCCAAACACAATTTCCACTTGAAACCTTGGGTCCAATGACCACTTATCCATCCCATCTAGGCTTAGCATTGAAACTTTGGCTCTAAACTTGAATTTTTTCCATTCTGACAACAACTCCTTCCGAAACTCTTGCTTCAACTTCCACTATCATGGCCCATCCAAACTTAGTGTTGAAACCATTCTCTAATACCATTTTGTAACATCCCCATCCCTCCAAGGACTAGGTAATGCTACCAAAACAACCTTAACTTATCCTTTAAATATCTGATACCATTTTGTAACATCCCCGGCCCTCCAAATATTGGGTAATACTACCAACAAAACCTTAACTTAGCCTTTATATCTCTGATACCATATTGTAAAATCCCGAACCATCAACTAGCCTAGGAAATGCCACTAATCAGCTTTGACTTAGTTGTGATACCAAACTATAGCATCCCTGACCCTCCACAGAGATTGGTTAATGTTACTACGCAGAAACATTCACACACACACACACACACACACACACACACACACACACACACACACACACACATATAACATGCATTTTAATTGAAATAAAACACATAACATAGAGTTACTATTACCATTTAGATTCAAACAAGATTAACAATAAATCCACATGCAACGGAACACATGATAACATTCAAACATCAGTAGAAAAAACATGCATAACATATAAATTAAGCACAAACTGATACTTATCTTTTAGCTGGAGTAAATCCACCAATTACGTGCAGACCTTCCATGAAACTCCCAAACATAGACCATGTTGCTCATCAAGCTCAGCAGTGGGTCACCCCTGAGCTAGGACTAAGCTCCATCTAGGGCAAGGGAACCCTAGACAAGGCTGAGGTCACATGAAAATGCATAGTGCAACTGGAAGGATTCTCTCCAAGAGCCTTCTTACGTCCACTACTCAAGGACTCTCATTCCCCACATGCCTGTCCCACCCTAGGAGTATACACCTTCATTATCACACAGTCCATTAGCTGCTTCACCTCTCTTGCCTTGGGCATCAGCAACAGGCTGGACCTGAATTCTCATATATCTACAGGTGGTGCTAGACTCTCTCTAGGAGAAAACCACTTCCCAACAAACTCTCTCACCTAGAGAGAGATTCTCAGAGGCCTGACAACCTGCCTTTTCAACCACAACCACCTCTATTACCTAGAGAGTGTGTTGCACACAGGCCTGATAACCTACTTCTTCAACTTCGTTTGAGCACAAGGAGAACAACAAAAAGTCTCAACAAGGAACAAAATATGGCAGTAAGCCATACTCATCCAAGGGACTGCGTGCCCACAACAACCCACAATTATAACACACACGACATAGCTCTCTCTAGGAGAAAACCACTTCCCAACAAACTCTCTCACCTAGAGAGAGATTCTCAGAGGCCTGACAACCTGCCTTTTCAACCACAACCACCTCTATTACCTAGAGAGTGTGTTGCACACAGGCCTGATAACCTACTTCTTCAACTTCGTTTGAGCACAAGGAGAACAACAAAAAGTCTCAACAAGGAACAAAATATGGCAGTAAGCCATACTCATCCAAGGGACTGCGTGCCCACAACAACCCACAATTATAACACACACGACATAGATAATTATGGTATGCTCAGTTTTCATAGAAGGTATAGTTCGGCTTCACGGATTTGATTTTCATAGGTGCGTGGATATGAAGAGGTCCAGTGAAAACAAAAAATAGGTTCAGACGCCCCAGATCCCAGCGAACTCAGGTGGAGGATGAAAGAATGGGAAGCGAACCCCCAACATGGTTGACTTCTTCAGCTTTAAATGCATGCGCCCAGGTCGACACTTGTCTTCTTGGAGCTGCATGCACTCCATTTTGCATACGTCCCTTTCTAAGAACTTAGGAAAACACTTGGTCAATTGACCACCTTAGAATTTTAGGAAATAATAATAAATTATTACCCCCTTTAGAGGTAAGCCCTCTAGCTTAGCCCCTAGGCCCACACACTTAGCCTCCTCCCTTACCCAACTTTGTGGAAGCTTAGTCCCTGAATACTATTTTTTCATGGTCGTTCTGCACGCATCGAGGTTTATATTTTATTAATGATATGCATAGTTACATATACAAAATCGATCTCTTTCCCTTTAACACCTAGGCTCTCCGGCCTAGTAAACACATAATCCCACCATCTTATCAACACTCAGCTCACCAGCCTACAAAACATGTTTACAATTTATAAATACAACTAGGGCTCATCCTTGCGGTATTACAGTCGATTTTAGTGGACACATGGAATTAGATATGGAGGTCTGGAGCATCAACACTCCAAAATAAAGAAGGTTTGTTGAGTCAAGAACTCCCAAACCCCTAAAGCTCCGAAGATCCGAAGTAGATCTAGATCAATGATCGAAGTTCATCACAACCATCCATTGAAAAAGGACACATGGCATGAGATCCCTTACTTCGGATGCTGAGAGCTCTGGAGGAAAGGTGAGTAGTATGGAGAAAGAACTCTTGAAGGCCTGAAGGTTGGAGGTCATCTAAGTTGTTCATCAATGATAACACATGGTGATAGATCTCTTGCTTTGGAGACTTCACATTCTGGAGGGTTTTGAGAAGTGAAGAATTGGAGTGAGAATTGGATGGAGTCCCAGAGTCCATCTGGACCATTGAAGGTTGAGGACACATGCCATTAGATATGACACTCTAGAAAGTTAATACTTTGGAGGTTAGTGGTGTTGTGCATCTCAAAACTCCCAAAGCCCGGGATTCTAAAGTAAATCTCAGTCGTCCAATCAAGAGGACACGTGTAGGCAGATCCCGCACTCCCAAGTTCACTAATTCAACACTCCAGAGGATTGTTAGTATTGTGCATGAAAAGGCCCGAATCCTAAACTCCCAAAGTAATTGTGAGCTGTTGATCTTAGATCAACGAGGACCATTGATCTTTGTAACAATTCACTCCCATTCACATGAGAAGTTGAACTTCAACTTTTTTTGTCTCTTGAGTACACTCAAATAGCCCGATTCTGCCATTAGAGGTGCTATAGTCGATAAACAATAGAGTTCAGTGTTCTGAATATGTAGATATCATGATTGAATATTCAGATCCATCCAAATCAAAGATAAATAAGTGGTCTACGTGTTTTTTAGCCCAAAGTCACACAAAGGATTTTGTAGACCTAGTTTTATGAACATGAAACAAGAAGAGAACATGTTTGTTCTCATCAAGCGATATCAGTGTGACGAAATAGAATAGTCGATCTAGAAGTATGATCAAATTGGTGAATGAACAACCAAAAAAAGTTGTCATGGGTCAGCAAAGATGACTCGGGAATTCCGGAAGAGGTATTAGAAATATATGTAAAGACAACAACAAAGAAATGGCTTCATGTTTTGAAAATATCAATGAAGAGGTTCCATTTGTACCTAAGGATGTCACACAGGAATCACATCAGATACAAATTGATGATATTTGGAGCAACATGAGCATGAATCTACCATTACCACCACAGTATAATGGTAAGAATTTTGAATTTTGGTCTGTTAGAATGAATGATTATTTATGTCTTGTAGAATGTTATCATAATCTACATGATCAGGAAAGGGATGAATTAGCATTGCAACTCATCCAACAAGCCTTTCATATGCAGAACATGTTTTCTTTGATTCAACCAGAGATTCATGTTTTCATGATCTCTTTTAATCTTTGTTCCCAGAATGAATTTAGCAACACCGTGATCCTTCATGTCAAATTTGGAGGATAGCTATGATTTCCCCTCCTTGATAACATCCATGTTATTTCCTACCATCAACATGTCATCAACATAAAAAACTACATATGAAGTGATTACCATCCTTATTGGAAAATACACAATCATCAACCCTGCTTCTCACAAATCTCAATCCAAGGATGTATGTGTCAATATTTTGGTACCACATCCTAGGTGATTGATTCATACCATATAGTAACATATTTACTTTACATACCAACTCTTTATTTCCCTTCAATACAAAGCCTTATGGCGCCTTCATGTAGATTTCTTCTTCCAGATCCCCAAGTAGGAATGATTTCTTCACATCCATCTATTCCACTTCAATATCAAAAGAAACAACAATGGATAAAATAAATCTAATAGAAGTTAACTTGGCAATAGGATAAAAAATGTCACCAAAGTCAATTCTTTCAGCCTGGAAATAAAAATTTTCTACTAACCGAGCTTTGTATTTTTGATGCAAGTGCATCGCTCCATCTCAGCAAACACACTAGCGCATCGTCAAGTTAGTGCATGAGTGCACATGGAGGAAAGGGTTCCAAGGAGGGAGAGGAGCCAACCCTCTCATTTTGAACCCAAATTAAAAAATTTAATGCAATTAAATGTAATTAAATGTTTGATGTCTCAAGGGAAATACACACGCTTGTCTTTGTAAGGTCGAGTTATTGTAATAGATAGAGTCACCTTTAATGGCTGACAGTAGGAGGGATCTAGATATGA
The DNA here is from genome assembly GCA_032191745.1 of Picea mariana. Lineage (NCBI taxonomy): Eukaryota > Viridiplantae > Streptophyta > Pinopsida > Pinales > Pinaceae > Picea > Picea mariana. Next base: position 18,694 of record JASDQU010013407.1, on the reverse strand, counting down.
TTCAAACTGGATGGAAATTCAATGTAATTCTATGCTAGTAGGTAGATGGAGGGAAGGCTCGAGGAGCCCCTTTTTGCAAACTTCTCATGGTATCAAAATTCATTAGATGATTAGAGGATGAGAGAGTAGAGAGGGAGATATCAAGAGAGGAGAAAGTGTTGAAGACTCTATTGCATTCCATCCTTTGTAAATATTTGTACAAAAGCATTCAGATATAATACAAAAGAAGTTTTTCATACACATGAGGTGTTTGTGTTCTTATGTGTGATGAATGTTTATTTTCTAAATGTTTTATGTGTTTATTTAGGTATGTTGTAGATGTATGTAGATAGGTTACATTTGTAGGTTTATATAGACTTATCTATCTTTTTGGATTCTAAGTAGTTATGGGCTCCTAGGCTTATGCAAGGAGTGCACACTAAAGTATTGAAAACTCTTTGAAGCCAGTGCAAGGAGTGCACTTGAACTCTATGACAATTTCATATAACACCGTGTCAGGTGGCCACACTAGAACCATTCTAAAGCTTAGAAGGAATATTTCAAGAAGTGCACATTAGATTTACTGAATACTTTGAAGAGGATTTACCAGAGTTATTGAATAATTTGAGGGCTCTGCAAGGAGTACATTGAGCAGGCACAAGGAGTCTGTGGGAACTTTGTTTCAAGTTCTAGGAGAAAGTTTCCAAGAGGGCACACCATAAGATATATCTTAGGAGGAGCAGTGCAATTTTGCAAAAAGAGCATAGGGAGTGTGCAAGTGAACTTTTAAAGTTCAAGTTTCAGGAGAAGAAGAGTGCCAGGAGTGCACAAAATCAACACACTCCAAAGCGTTGTTCAAGCTCAGGAGATAGAGCGTGATTGCAAGGAGAGAATTAACAGTTGCTAAGAGGAACAAAGGGACTGAAACCTTTGAATCATGAGCATTGTAACCTTAGGAGAGATAGTGCAGTTGTGCACAGAAGACCCATGCAAGATGTGAACTAGGCCAACACTTGTAAAGTGTTGAAAACCTCCCAAGAAGGCAGAGCGCAAGGTGTGTAGAGGAGGGGAACCTTTCGAGTTCCAGTTTTAAGAGAAGCACAAGGAGTGTGTTGGAGGCTAAGTATTCATAGTGCCAATGCTCAAGAGAAAGAGAATATTTTTTTCTAGGAAGGAATAAAACTTTGTTGAAGGAGCAGAGGGCTGAGACCCTAAGAAATTTGAGCAAGTTCAATCTCAAAAGGAATAGCGCAAGGTATGCACAAGTAAAATTATTTTCTATTTTAAAGCTCAGAAAAGGTAGTGTGAGTAGAGGTGAAGAATTCAATCTTGCAAAGGATAAGATCAAAGGCCAATACCTTTGAAATTGTTGGCCCTTGACCAAGTTTTGGGAGATCCTTGGTCAGGTTGAACTATTTTGGAACTTTGACATCCTATCGAAGATGGAGCGCAAGACGAAGCAAAGATCATGGGATCTTGACCCCTTTTTGGGTCCCTTTTGGGTCCTTTTTGGGATTTGGGAATATGTAACGGGAATGGGATGTCAGCCCATGGGNACCCATGTTTAGGCCTATTTTGTATGTATAAATAGAAGGCTAGGCAATGTAAGAAGTAGTTGAATAGTGCACAAGTGTTGTGCAAGTTGGATAAGTGCTAAGAGTGGGATCTCTGTGATCAAGAAGTGTAAGGCTTCATGCATACTGCGTGAGACTTGTAAAGCCAAGTGCAAGTGATTGTAAGAGAATATTGAGGGATTTGTACTTTAACGCAAGGAAGAAGGATATAGCAAGCTGCACAGATCGTTTGTCCTATGCGAAATACGTTTTTGAGGCTTTGTGCATGTAACCCATTGAATAAGCTAATAAAAAAGAAGAGTTGGAGGACGTAGCCCCAAGGTGGGGGTGAACCACATAAATATTGTGTTATTCTTCTTTGTGCGATGTTTTCATGTGTTTATGTGTTATGTGATAAGTGCTTTGATGTAGATAGATAGATGTGTTTATGCTTTGTGCTTATGATGAATCTGGATGCTAGATCTAACATATGTGAACTTTCTCAGTGCTTGAATCTGCTAGATCTGATCTAATTCCTTTGCTAAGTGCTTGTATACATTAGATAAGGGTGAATGTTGCGATGTTCTGTTTTCTCTGCGGAGTAAATATTGGTTAGATAATGATGAACTAACGGTGCTAAGTGCTTTATTAAGTGTTATAATCACAGATCTGTGTCCCATCTAAGGTTGCAGACACCTGAGTCCTGCAACCATGCCTGCCTCTACCTTGGGTGAGACTTCATCTACTTCACAGGTGTTTTCGAAAGGGCCGGTAGTTAGGGTTTTGTTAGTGCACTGTTGTAGAATTGAACCCTGGGTTTTCCCCTGTGCCTACAAAAATTAATTAAGAGAAATCATTCACTCGAAAGGAAAGCATAGTAGCCACAAAGAGGAGCTATAACATTCATTAGATATTTTTTCGAAGAGTGATGTAGACCATCATATCTAAGTCCAGACTCGAGGAGGACTATGCATGGAAGAGATAGATCCTAATCATTGGATCTAGGAACGAGGATCTATGAGCATCAGATCCAGGTAAGAATCCTTAGGTTTAACCTTGAAATATATTTAGACTTTGGGTATTCTGCAGAAGTCGGATGCAAAGCTTAAAGGATGAGTTGTCGAAGAGGATAAATCAATGGTTGAAATCCATTTAGGATTTTGCAAGAGAGAGGAAATTCGTTGGATCAGTAGGATTTGTGTGAGGTTTAATCGGAAAAGTCCTTCAGACTTTACGCATTCAGAATATTTGGTGCGTAGAAAATTTGGGTCTCCCCAAAGTCCCGAAGGCCAGAGTGAATCATGGCCATTGATCTTTGAAAACACATGGCAAAATTTCTGCCATCCAGAGGTACAACACTCCAGAAGGATTACATTGAGTTGAGTCGAAAACTCTCGAAGAGATGGGAGCTAGAGTAAATCTCGACTGTTGATCGAGAGAGCCACACGGCAGCAGATCCGAAGGTTCGACACTCCAGAGAAAACCTAGTGTAGTGTCGGGAGTTTTTGAAGGCCAGAAGTCTAGAGCCAATACCAGCCTTTCATTTGAGGAGGACGCGTGGCACAAGATCTTAGAGTCCAAGGACTTGAAGCTCTAGGGGTTTCGTAGGTTGGAACAACTAGGACTCTCAAAGGTCGAGGTCCCATAGTAGATCTCGATTGTTGTTCGAGCGAGGACACGTGGAGGATGATCATGTCACTTCGGAGTTCATAGCTTTGGATTATTGGTGGTATTATGTATCAAAGACTCCTGAAGGCCGGAGTCCCAGAGGTCATTATAGTTGTCCGTTGTGACATACATTTGGTGGGAAATCTAGCACTCCAAAATTTTGACACATCAGGATATTTAAGGTATGGTGTAATGGAAGTTCGTCGAGGCTTGAAGGCCCAAAGTGTTGTGGGTCATAGATCAAAGGAAGGATAGGGGTAGCATATCCAGAGGTCTAACACTCCGAGGAAAATAGAGCGTAGTTTTGATTGGAATCATGAAGGCTCGAAGATCAGAGTCAATCTTAACCATTCAATTAGCGAGGACGCGTGGCATAAGATCCCGTAGTTCGAAGACTTGACATTTTAGTAATTTTACATCGTTGTGAATAGGGGAAAATCCATGAAGTATTGAAGACATCCCAGTCGTCGATCTAGGATGGGACATATGGAGGAAGGATAATCGTTCGACATTTCAGTGTCGGGAGATATGAGAAGTCGTGTCATTTGACGATCGAAGCAAATCATCAAATCCCAAAGGGAGTTGATCTAGACCATCGAACGGTTGGAGCATTATGGACCATCGATATGAGACTTGGAGTAATTTTTTTTTTTGGTGATCGGTGATTCAAAAGTGTTGTGTGTATGTTGGGAGTGACCAAAAATCATCGAAGCCCAAACAACTTAATTTGGGCCGTTGATCTCAGAATTTGTTGAAAGTCATTGATATTGTCGCCTAGTGTTTGACAGTTTGAAGGTGTTGTATGGTTTGGAGTGGAGAAAAAATCATCGAAAGGAGAAGCCTGAATTAGCACCTTTTGGCTTGGATCTCGTTCATAGCCCAAGGTCATATGCTATTTCTGCAGGAGGAAAAGGGGCTAAGGATGAATTCAGATTTGTAAAAGGAAAGGGGATTAGTAAAAGAGCTCACGGGCATTTTGTAGGACCTGTGCCTTAGTTGAAGGAAATTTGTAAAGCATTTTTGGGTCTCAACAGGTCCCGAAGAGTTGATCCAACTCCTGATTTTGAACGATCCTATACCGAGAGGTCGAGTGGACCCCAGGTGAGGGACGTGTTCTGCATCAAGTCATATCAAAGAATGATTTTGTCTGTAGACAATAGGCAAGGAAGGAGAAGACAAAGTATTGATGCTCTGTGAAGGTTTGTTTGTAAATATGCATTAATCAGTAGACAACCAGGTGGGATGAAGGAGAAGAAACAATTGTATTCTTGAAAGAAGAGATTAAAGAATCATACTGAAGTTCATCAATAAAAATATCAAGGAGTCCGCCAACAAGTGAGGAAAGAGAAGAAGGAAAAATATATTGGAGAGATTGGAGCAGATATCGACATAGTAATGTTGAATATGCAGCAACAAGCACAAGAAATATGGAAGTATGAATGGCCCTTCAAGATAAAATTGAAGTGGCTTATCCAGCAGTTGATTTCCAAAAGGTAGAAGTAGAATTTGAGGAGATGGTTGAGGCATGCTTAAAACCTCAGTTCCATAGACGAGGAGATGGTTTACATTTGTGAACCAGAGGTTGGAAGGAACCTCAATGATGAGGAGGAGAGATTAGCTGAAGATCTCATAAACTGTGAGGTGGTTAGAGCTGATAATGAAGATTTCCAAGAGGGAAATTAGATGAGATCAGTTGGATATGTCATAGAAAGACAGGAGGGGAGAGATGAAGGTTCATATTTCCACGAGGGTAATAAAGAGAGATCAAGAAGAGATCTCATAGAATTCCAGGAGGGAAGAAGTGAAATTTCCTATTTCTAGGAGGGAAATGAGATGTTATCAATCAAATATCTCATAGACTGCCAGGAGGGAAGGTTAGAAAACTCCAATTACCAGGTGGCAAAGTGATTTGAAATCGGATCTAGAAGCTTGAAAGGGTTTAAAAATGATCAAAAATAAAAGTTCTTGGAATGGGATGAAACCAACACCATTGCGTCTGTCTCGTCTTCCTGATTCTGGCGGTATATTTACTTCGTCAAACGGGCTCCGTATGAGAAAGATATCGCGTTCTGTCCGAAAAGTCAAATAGGCAAAAAAGGGGATGATTGTACAGTCCGTATGGTCCATACAGGTGACGTGGTAGCCTCGGGTGACGACACATGGAAAAGCGTGGCAGGATGATTTGGCATACGGATGGACCAATCCAGAGGTGAAACGTGTCACCACGGTAAGGGTGACATGTGGCACAAATGACGTCAGCATCTGACGTGGCAGGATGACAGGTGGCAGTACGGTCAATATGTGGCAAGCACGTGGGCTAATCGGCAGTTCACATGTGGCATGATCTGGTTGGTTATTGAGGTGCCACGTGGCCTAGTCGTGGGCTTCCACATGGCACCCCGTGATTGGTTTGTTTGTTTATGTAAAATTTTGTTATGTCGTCGGGGGTCGAACCCACGACCTCCTGTACGGGCAACGGACTGGAAGGGCTGGGCTAACCGCCCGCCCATCGGATGGTTCTTGTAAACTATATGGTAAAAAAATTATATGAATTTTTTTAAATGTTTAACCGGCGGGGGAAAGGGTCGGGTCTTAGCCCCAGCCCTCGACGTAAATATATGACCACGACCATAAAACCAGGAGCGCGACGCATTTTGGCAGGACAGTTAGTGGATAGGGCTTGGCCCTCGGTTCTCGGGCGGTCCCATATGACCCGGGACCGTTACGACATAGAGCGCGCGTAGGTATACAATGGTTGGCCCGTGGTCCTATGTTATGCCACCGAACTAGGATCTGGAGCGCGAAGAGGGGGCCAGCGCATGGACGCGTGGCCACATGGACGCCTCCATATGACCCAGAGCATGCGTATTGGGGGGTTGTGCCCAATAATTTTTATACAATGGGTTAGTTTATATAGTATTTGGATTTCCATTGATATATGCCTGATTTTTAGTTGATTTTCTCCATTTTTGGGAGATATTGGGCATTTTTGGAGCCCAAATTTTGGGAGGAAGTTGGAGATGAGAAACCAAATTAAAATATATATAAACCTAGACTATTTGAGGCCATGGATGACAGTCAAGAGGTAGAAAGAGCATATTTATGCTGAAGGGAAGCCAAGCCAAAGCCATTTTGTTGCAGAGAATCTTGAGGAGCAAACGCTGTCGGGCCATTTCTGGGAGCTCTGAACGTTCGTTTTACATGCCGTTTTCTTTGCAGGGTTCTTGAGATCTAGACAAACGTGACCAGATCATTCTTGTAGCCAATTTGCACTGCAGCAATGTACTTTTGAGCTTTTGAACAGAAATAAAGAAGTCTCGCCCACAGAGACAAAGGCCTGGAGACATAGGCAAAGTTGTGCCGAACTTCGTTATCAATCTGCGTGTTATGGTTTGTTGTCTATTATTTTATTTCAGATCTGCATATATGTATATGGCTGTCATAATTCCTCTTCTTTCCTCATTCTTTCACTAAGTTTCTCAAATGGTTAATTAACGCATGCAAAATTAAAACTCAACCATAAGTAATTAAAAGATCCTACGGATCACAAAGGAGAATGAGGTGAGACTGTTTGAAAGTCTCAGGAACTCAAAAAGGAGTTCAAAGCAATAAGGAGTGCTGACAAAAATGAATATGATATTTTCTGAGAGTCTCATGAACTGAGAGGAGAGTTCATATCAACAAGCAATGTTGACAGAGGAGGAGGATCATAGGTACATTCTGATCATTTGAGGAATCAACATATTCCTTCCAAGCATCCCAATAGAGGCCAATACACATGTTTAAGGTGCATTAGAGGAGATAAAACCATCCAATAGTATCATGAAAGAGGAGAGAGAGAATACATTGACATCTTCCTAGGAGGTGGAAGAGGAAGAGGAGAATTCATATCAGATGCTCACTTAGTGGGAGATAGAGTTGAGGATGTTGGAGGATTGGTTGAGCTATCTAGGAACAAAAGAATACTACCAGAGGGATGCATTTGTGAAGAGTGAATAATAATTTCATACCGAGGAGAAACTATATGAGGTTGGACTTGTATCGATACAAGGAGAGGAACTAACAGAAGGAGAATTATCAAGGGAGATGGTTGAGTAGAAGCTTAGTAGAATGGATGCAGAACTTGGACTTGCGATGGAGTTTCAAGCTAGTGCCACAGGAGATGAAAACAACTATGGAGATCAGGTTGATCTACCCATTTATTTTTGTAAAGGCATGGAAGCCTTGGAGGAAAGGGTAATAGTAAAAATTCATCTTATCCAACAAGACAGGTTAGAGTCTGATGATGAAGAGATGCAGCAGAGTAGACTACAAAGGAGGATCTAGCCAGTAGACCAGTTGGACATAGTGATATAAGAAATTAGAAGGATGATGTTGAAGTTAGCAGAGAAGAAAGTCAAAAGTAAGAGGAAGTTAAAAAAAGGAGAACCTGCAGCAGAAGGACAATAACAACAACAACAACAAGGAAGAGGAGAATATAGACAACTCCAATTTCAGATTTGGGATCCTAGAGGATCTAAACCTTAGCAACAGGGGATCCATGAGAAGGATCTCATTATTTTTTTAGCACAGGCGTATGATGCAGGTACATCACTCCATATCAGCAAATGTGCTAGCGCATCAGTGCACATGGAAGAACGGGTTCCAAGGAAAGAGAGTGCCAACCCTCTCATTCTGAACCCAAATTAAAAATTTTAATGAAATTAAATGTAATTAATTTTTTTATGGCTGAAGGGAAATCCAAGCGACTATTTTTGTACATGCGAGTTATTGTAATAGATAGAGTTGTCTTTAATGGCTGGCAGTAGGAGGGATCTAGATCTGATTCAGACTAGATGAAAATTCAATGTGAGTAGGTATATGAAGGGAAGGATCGAGGAGCCCCTCTTTTGCAAAAATATCATGGTATCAAAATTCATTAGATGATTAGAGGATGAGCGAGTAGAGAGTGAGATTTCAAGAGAGGATAAAGTATTGAAGACTATGTTGCATTCCAACCTTTGTAAATCTTTGTACAGAAGCATTCAGATATAATACAAAAGAATTTTTTCTTGCACATGAGATGTTTGTGTTCTTATGTGTGATGAATGTTTATTTTCTAAATGTTTTCTTTGTTTATTTAAGTATGATGTAGATGTATGTAGATAGGCTACATTTGTAGTTTTAGATGGAATTCTCTGTCTTTGTGGATTCTGAGTAGTTATGGGCTCTTAGGATTTTTCAAGGAGTGCACACCAGAGTAATGAAAAATCTGTGAACCCAGTGCAAGGAGTGCACTTGAACTCTGTGGAGAGTTCAAGGAAGAGTGTGTCAGGTGGGCACACCAGAACTATTATTAATCTCATAAGGAATAGTGCAAGGAGTGCACATCACAGTTATTGAATACTCTGAAGAAAATTTACTAGGGCTTGTGAATACTCTTAGGGTTCTACAAGGAGTGCATTGAGAAGACACAAGGAGTGCATGGGAACTCTATTTCAAGTTCTAGGAGAAAGTTTCCAAGAGGGCAAACTAGAAGATATATCTCAGGAGGAGTAGTGCAATTCTGAAAAGAGAGAATAATGAGTGTGCAAGTGCACTTTTATATTTCAGGTTTAAGGAGAAGAAGAGTGAAGGAGTGCACAAATCCATCACACTTCCAAGGAGCTGGTCAATCTCAGGATATAGAGTGTGAGTTCTAGGAGAGAACGATGAATTTTTTAGAGGAGAAAAGGGATCGAACCCTTTAAAGTCTGAGCGTTGTAACATTAGGATAGATAGTGCAATTGTGCATAGAATACCCGTGGAAGATGTGCACCGGGCCAACACTTAGAAAGTGTTGAAAACCTTCCAAGAAGGTAGAGCGCAAGGTGTGCAAGGGAGGGGAACCTTTTGAGTTCTAGTTTTCATAGAAGTGAAAGGACTGCACCAGAGGCTAAGTATTTATAGTGCCAAAGCTGAGGATAAAGTGTGTCTTTTTTTTCATCAAGGTAGAAAACTTCATTGAAAGAGAAGTGTGTCGAGACCCTTAGAAATATGAGCAAGTTCAAGATCAAGAGGAATATAACAAGGTATGAAAAAGTAAACTTATTTCATTTTTAAATCTCAGGAGAGATAGCATGAGTAGAGGTCAAGCATTCAAGCTTGCAGAGGAGACGATCAAAGTCCAAGACCTTCAAAATTAATTAAGAGAAATCCTTCATTCGAAAGGAAAGCGCAACATCCACTGAGAGGAGCTACAACATTCATTAGATATGTTGTGGGAGAGCGATCTAGACCGTCAGATATGAGTCCAGACTCGAGGAGGAGTGTGCACGGAGGAGATAGATCCTAATTGTTGGATCTAGGCACGAGTATCGACAAGTGTTGGATCCAAGTAAGTAGCTGGAGGTTTAACCCTGCAAGTTGTTTATACTTCATGTGTTAGGCAGAAGTAGGGTGGAAACCTTAAAGGAGGAGCTATAGAAGAGAAGAAATAAATGGCTGAGATCCATTCGAGAGTTTACAAGAGAGAGGATAGCCATTGGATCAGGAGAATTTGTGTGAGGATTTGGAGGTTCCCTCAAGTTGTAGCCTGAGAAACAAGGTGGTTGGAGCCTCCGTCCAATTGCAGCTGGAAAACAAAGGAAGTTGGTTCTTCCAATGAATGTAAGTCTTCAAGACATATAAGAAAAAGAATTATGTGGTTTTCTCCCGCTTTGGGTTTCCACATAAAACACTATTGTACTGTGTATGTGTATGATTGTTCATTTTTTCATTGCTTATTTACTCTGCAATTATTGGATGGTAATGGTACATTGATATAACACTTGGATTATATGGTTAAAAAGAATTAAATTTCTCTATTACTGATTCACCCCCCCTCTTAGTAATCCAACAAGTGTGATATCACGATCTAAATATTTAGACCAACAATCATCTTCCTTATGAGAAGATTATTTGTATATTGTGAAGAATTTAGGATATTGAGACCAAGGAACATTTTATTTTAGGTGTCCAACTAATATCACATTCAAGGGAAATTGTTTCCTCTTTAGGGATGATGGAGGTATTGTTGATTACTTGTTACTTTTCATGTCTATAAATTGATGATAGTGATACAAATTCATGCAAATCGTTTATTAAATAATGGAATTACTATCATGATAGTAAGAAGACACAGTACCCGATCACTACTACAAACTCAACTAGCACCCTTAGAGATTACCATTTAAATAATGCGAACACAATTTCCACATACACTAGATTCAAACCTTCTCTTTAAACTTGTCTTACCATTATTCTCTTCCAATAAACCATTATCCAAATAATATTCTTGAAATTTATCTTGAAATTTATCTTAGATAGTTCATATACATTGATAGTGTGATTGAATATTTTATTACTACTTGATACTTTGGATACATGGAAGGAAAGTTTGTATTCATAGAAAAAATGCCAAAACACTACAAGATAACCATATACTTTTTAAGCCATATGTATTATTAATTCTTTATATTAAATTTCATTGAAGGAGAAATATATATTAAATCTTATGTTAATAAAAGAAACCACTAAGCATAATAAACATAATTATTTACTTGTTTATATTATATTTCATTTATGTTTATATTATATTTCATTTATGGACAAATCATTGTCATGTAAAGTCCCTCTAGGTTAGAAGTATGTGCGTATTCCATAGAAAATGTCCTCCTCCAGAATATTATTCACATTCTCCAAATGTATATGGTAAAGTCTCAAAGTTCTCGCCGAGGGTGGTATTAGAGCCAAAAAAACAGTTGAAGAACCTATGCTCGCCGAGGGTGGTATTAGAGCCAAAAAAACAGTTGAAGAACCTATGCAATAAAACCAATTGACTTGAGCCAATTGAGTAATGGAATCGATGTGACGGGTGGCTTTATTTATAAAATAGAAATCAAAAGTTCTCTTTTGCTTGATATTGGTTGTAAATACAACATGATTAAGGAATTACTCCTCCAAAGTATACGAGTAAATTATATAAACACCATTGGTCAAGTAGGTGAGTCGTCTACTTGGATAATGTACATACATTCATATACTTATCAAACTTGGATAATGTACTTTGTTTGTTAGTCTATAGTTGCACATTTATTGAAAATGGTCAGAATTAATGGAGTTTTAATTATAGATAAGTTTTTAATGGATATGATTTAATATGATAAATATTTTTTTTGGTCACAACAAATCAAAAGCTATCATTTCAAGCATTAAAATTATTTCAAACATTAAGTTTCAACATTCCAGTTAACCAGGTACGATGTGACTATTTCAATCATTTTGTGCACTTAACCTTCGGGTTTTGTTAATTGGGGAAAATGTTAATTGACATTTTATTTTAACCTTGTAGTTACCAATGGAATTAAATGTCATTGTGCAGGTGCTCAGTTTACTATAGAGGCCCACAAAATGGAGTTGGATGTCACTAACAACAACAAACCCTAATTTTTCAATAATAATAACCAACCTTAATTTTTCAATAACTCGAGAGCAAGGAAAACCTTAAAACCTGACAGTAAGAAAAGAATTAAAATCACAAACATTTTATTCTTTTTATTTAGTCAAAAATCATTAAAATCCTCCTTTGGTGTTGCACATTTCCAATTATAATTGTAAAACACTAGCAACAATATTTACACCAATGCACAACAGATTTGATCTAAATTAGTCTTTCCTTCTACTGTTATATAGCCTATCGGCCTTCATCAACCACACTTTTGTGGTTGTGCTGCTATGTAGACCATTTAATTGTACATGGAAATAGTGTTTCAATGTTCCACCAATTCCCTAAATTCAAATTGAGATGAAGATTGTGGAACCAAGTCCTGAACCTTCTCGGAAGATAGTCTCTCACAATTCCTACAGGAAACGACCCCGAAATAATTCAAACAAATGCTCAGAAACAAGATGGTAAGAAACATTATTAAATGAGGGTGACTTATATAGGCATGCCTCTGGAGTCTAAGCAGAAACAAAAAATCGATATCATCATAACGAACTCAAAACATATACAGTAAATCCTTTACATTGTTTGTCTTGCCAGACCAATTTTGTTAGTTGTAAACCTCAATGTAGTAGTGACTGTACACTGCCAACTGTACGAGTTCATTTGGATGTCTGACTTGGTTCTTGATCTTCCTGATTTGCTGGAGCATATTTTTCTCAACTCTTTTCCCTTAATGAAAATAAATCATTGTTATGTGCTCTACACATTTTTGTTCCCAATTCGTCTTCTCTGTATTATCTTCTTTACTTCTTATTTTTTCATGGTATCAAAGCTTCGAATGTAAGCCTCTTCATAGTTCCCAGAGAGAAGCCCGATCCGAAGAGGAAGAGTGCAGAGAATACATTGTCTTGTAGATGAGAGCACGGGAGGTAAGACTCTTCACAGAATCCTAGAGAGAATTCCGGAGTCTGCTAAAGGAGAGTTGGAGACATCAGTCTGCTCAAAATATTCTTGGAGACAACAAAGTGCGAGGAAGAAGCGTTGCATAACGACGAAGCCTTTAAAAATTTGTTTAATCCCTTCTTCAGGAGGAAGATGCAACAACAACAAAGGAAAAGCTACAACAACCATTAGATCAGAGCATGGAGAATCGACATATGTTGGATCTAGGTAAGGTGCACAAAACTTAATATTTCAAGTGTGTAGGATAACAAAAGTCCTAAAGAAAATTGGGATCATCCATCATCAGGAGGGACATGTGGAAAAATACCTAAAACTCTGGAACAGTTTCACTCTCGGAGTTTCCAGACAAGTTGGTCGCAAAATCGTCGAAGCAGCAGGGAGCCAAAGTCAATCTGAACCTTCTTTCAGATAGGACGTGTGTCAATTGATCCTACACTTCAGAGAAAAGGCACTCTGGGAGAAATCAAGTGTGGAGGTAGAAAATCTCTAGAAGTCCCGAAGACGCGAATAATATATGGACCGTTGGAGCTAGAGGGGACACACATCATGCGATCCCACACTTCGGCGCTAGAGCACTTCAAAGGTCTAAGGAGTGTGGAGGATCCAGAATCATCGAAGGGATGATTTCCTGAAGTTAATATTAGTGATTATATCTAGAGGACACGTTTCAGATGATCCCCGTATTTGGAGATCTCGAACTCCAAAGGAATGGAGTAAGTTTGGCTAGAGACGAGGATTGTCGAAGGCCCGAAGTCCCAAAGAGGATCTAGACCATCAATTTTAGTGGACGTGTAGCGTTAGATTTGGAGGTCTGGAGAATCAGCACTCCAGAAGAAAGAATGTTTAAAGAGCCAGAGTATATCTAGATCAATGATCAAAGTTCATCGCAACCATCCATTGAAAAAGGACATGTAGCATGAGATCCCTCACTTCAGAGGCTGAGAGATCTGGAGGAAACATGAGTAGTATGGAAAAAGAACTCCCAAAGGCTCAAAGGTCAGAGTTCATCTGAGTTGTTCATCAATGAGGACATGTGGTGCTAGATCTCTCACTTCAGAGACTTTTCACTCTAGAGGGTTTTGCGAAGTGAAGCATTGGAGTGAGAACTGGTTGGAGTCTCGTAGTCCATCTGGATCATTGAAGGTTGAGGACACGTGCCATCAGATCTAAAACTATGAAAAGTTAACATTTTGGAGCTTAGTGGTGTTGTGCATCTCAAAACTCCCAATGCCGAGGATTCCGAAGTAAATCTCAGTCGTCCAATCAAGAGGAGACATGGAGGAATATCTTGCGCTCTGTGAGTTCACTAAAAAGGCCCGAAGCCCAAACTCTTGAAGTAATTGTGAGTCGTTGATCTCATATCAACGAGGACTGTTGATCTTTGTAGCAATTCTCTCCTAGTCACATGAGAAGTTGAACTTCAATTTTTTTGGCTCTCAAGTACCCTCAGATAGCCCGATTTTCCCATTAAAGGTGATACAGTCGATAAAGAACAGTTTTTAGTGTTCTAAATATGTAGATCTCATTCTCAGATAGTCAGATCTAGCCATATCGAAGCTAAATAAGTGGTCTACATGTTTTTTCTGCCCAAAGTCACACAAAGGATTTCGTAGACCAAGTTTTACGAACATGAAACATGAAGAGAACATATATGTTTGCATCAAGCGGTATCAGTGTGACAAGATATAATAGTCAGTCCATAAATATGATCGAATTAGTGAATGAACAACCAAGAAACATTGTCACAGGTCAGCAAAGATGACTCAGGAAGTCCATAAGAGATATTAGACAGATATGTAAAGAGAACAACAAAGAAATAGAAGCATATTTCACAAATATCAATGAAGAGGTTCCATTTGTACCTAAGGAGCTCACACAGGAAGCACATCAGATACAAATTGATTATATTTGGAGCAACATGAGCATGAATCTACCATTACCATCACAGTATAATGGTAAGAATTTTGAATTTTGGTCTGTTAGAATGAATTCTTATTTGTGTTGTGTAGACTGTTATAATAATCTACATGATTAGGAGAGGGATGCATTAGCTTTGCAACTCAACCAACAAGACTTGGATGATAGTATGTTGTACAAGGTTGCAAAAACGACATCTTTGAAACAAGTTTGGAGTATTATGGAAACAGAGTACAGTGAAAGAGGCAGAAACAATTTATCGAATGTTTCCACTCTGTAAGAAGCACCTGTGTTTGAAGCAAATCTACCAGAGGAACAAAATGAAGGAGCATTTGTGTCTGAAGCTGAGCTACCAGAGGAACAAAATGGATAATAAATTATGTCTGAAGTAGAGCTACTAGAGGAACAACATGAAGGATCATTTGTGCCTAAAGCAGAGCTACCAGAAGAAAAGAATGAAGGTGCATCTGTGTGTGAAGCAGAGCATGAGAAAATTGCATAAATTGATGGTGAAGCTATCAATACAACAACTGAAATTGATGAAATGATTCCAGTAGTGTTTGTTGATGACAAAAAAGGATCAACATCAATGATCTTTGATGAACATTGTTCAGAAATTGGCCTCTTTTAAACAGAGGTAAGAAATATTGAAATTGAATTTGATGATGATAATATGTCTTATGATGAGTGCATTCAAATAATGGAAGAGAAGAATAAAATTGATGAATTAATGTTTGGAGGAGGAAGCCTACTTGGCATTCAGAACCAAATGGATGATTTGGTGACTGCAGAAGCAGTGCTTGAAAGAAGTTTTGATGACAGAAGCATTCAAACCACTACATTTATGTCTTCAAATGAAGCAGCTGAAGAAGAAGATAATGTTGATGCATATTTGAAATGGATTGAACAATCAATCTATGATGATGATGATGGTTAGTGCTCTCAGAAAGAACAAAAAAAAGAGATCCAATATGGTTCTTGTTATAATTTTTTATATCATATTGACAAGTTTTTTGAGTATGCAGGTGAGCAGCCAAAAGAAGAAGATGAAGACATGGATGAGGATTTCAATGAAGACCATTTTGAAATGATTTTCATGCAATGGAGTTTTGAAGAAATCATATTTTATTCTAAGCTAATGTGGAAGTTGCCTCTTGATTGTGTAGCCCAAGCTATGAAGGGCATTGATGATAGTTTGCAGTGGTGGCATCAACCTATTGTCAAATAAAAATTTGATGCAGAAGAAGATGAAAGAAATAGGCATAACTAACCTGATCAAATTATGAATATGAATTTGCAGCAACAAAGACAAAAGACAATGCATCGAGCCTTCAATATCAATGCCAAAATGAAAAAAATGACCCGATTAGAACAATAAAGAGTTTGGAAGAAGAAAAAGAAGAAACCTAGCTCAAGTGAAAAGCCGAAGTCTATTTTTGTTGTTACGTATTGTAAGCCTAGTTGATACATAGACCAAAAAGCATTTTCATTTATGAATTCATTTTTTTTTATTTTGTTAAAATCCATTGGGTAAATCCATTTTTTGATTTCCAAATACAACACTTAGGCTTTATCAGTATTGATGTATGTAAACGTTTAGTTTACCTTAGTGTTATTTGTAAACCTCTAACATTCAGTTTAAGACGGAGTGTTAGCTGTAAACCTCAACGTAGTAGTGACTGTACAGTGCCATGTACGCCGCTATGAGCTCTACACATTCTTGTTCCCAATTCATCTTCTCTATATTATATTGTTTACTTGTTATTTTGTCAAATTTGTGAGGGTTCTTTAAACAAAAATAGACCTAACACTAATAAGCATGGAAAAACTTCATGTTGTTCAAATTTATGAATCTTAATGTATTAGCTAAACTTATTCAGATGTCAAAGAGAAAATTAGTTGTCAAGTTATGTTAAAAAAATAAAAATATATATATTAAAACTCCAGCATAATATTTATAATTTTTTTTATCAATATAAAGCCATAAATTACCCATATTCAATCTGCATAAAACGAGACTACCAAGAATGTAGCATAAAGAGAATGTGAAAGTGCCTCATTGTCCGTGCAAGATGGGATGCAAGTGCAAGATGGAATGCAATCAAGCAATATATTGTACAGATTTCAAACTTTTAGAGCAATATACTGTAAAGATTTCAGTCTTCTGGAAAATTAAACAACCAAGAACGTACATTAATTAGAATGTAATGAGAATATAAAGAGTACCACAATGTGTCATGAAGATGGATGAGATGTGAGCATGATCCTTCATACCCGTGGATCATAATTCATGGTAAAACCTTCTCCTAACATCAAAAAAAAAAATAACAACATTAATAATAAAAAAATCATAAAAATAAACAACATTAATAAAAAAAAAAGGCTTTACAACTACAAAATGAAAATAAAATTACTGTTAACAATCAAAAAACATAGAACCCTATATTTTAGGGTTTATCTTTAAGGAAAACATAAACATAAAAGCATGCATTCTTATCGATTTTTACAGACTGCGAGCCCGTACAGAAACATATATCACCGAATTCGAAGAACAAAAAGTGAAATATGACTGAAAAGTCAAGAAAGTCCTATGTTTCTTGCATATCCCAAATTCTTATTAGACCATTCCGAGTGGGCAGTCTCATGTCAGCAACATATCATGTGAAACTAGGATCTTTACTTGAAAATGAAGTGCCAATTTCTCACCTCAAATCGAGTATCACTTTCAAAATCTGGTTCTCATGGAGAGGAAGGGATGGTCCTTGTTCCAGGAAGGTCATTGGTGATAGCTTCGAAAAATAGCTATAGTGATGATTGCAGGAGACAACAGATTATATGATCTCAAGTTTGAGACATGGAGAATAGTGACCAGACAAGGAGTTGTGTACATGATAATATATATTAATATTTACAGCAATGCACAACACATACACATTTAATCTAATTACTCATTCTTTCTACTATTGTTATATAGTCTCATCAGCCATACTTTTGTGGCTGTGCTACTATGTAGACCATTTAATTGTACATGGAAATAGTGTTTCAATGTTCCACCAATTCTCTAAATTCAAACTTGAGATGACGATTGTGGAACCAAATCCTCAACTTTCTCTTAAGACAGTCTCTCACAATTCCTACAGGAAATGGCTCTGACATAGTTCAACCAATTCTCTAAATTCAAACTTGAGATGACGATTGTGGAACCAAATCCTCAACTTTCTCTTAAGACAGTCTCTCACAATTCCTACAGGAAATGGCTCTGACATAGTTCAAAGAGTGTCTAAGCAGAAACATAAAATCGATATCATCATAACGAACTCAAAATATATACAGTAAAGTCTTTAGATTATTTGTCTTGCCACACCAATTGGTCATCTAGCTCGATTACAGTCACTCAAAGCCTTTTTTTTTTTTATAGACCCAACACTAATAAGCATTGAAAATTAAAAAGCTGGCAAAGCTTCATGTATTTAAGAATCTTAATAGATTACCTAAATTTATTCAGATGTCAAAGAGAAATTAGTTGTTAAGTTCTGAAAAAAAAAATTAAAAAATATATATAAAAACTCAATCATAATCTTTATAAATTATTTTTATCAATATAAAGCCATAAATTAAGAGGAACATTTTAAAAATAATTACTCAAACGTGGTTTAGACTAAAAGGACTTGAGAGCCTAAATATTCAATCTCCAGAAAATGAGACTATCAAGAAAGTAGCATAACCAGAATGTGAAAGTGCCTCAATGTCAATGTCCGTGCAAGATGGGATGCAATCAAGCAACATACTGTACATCTTTCAAACATATAGAGCAATATACTGTTGAGATTTCAATCTTCTAGAAAATGAAACAGCCAAGAAAATACAGTAGTGAGAATATAACGAGTACCGCAATGTGTCATGAAGATGGATGAGATGTGTGAGCATGATCCATTCATACCTGCAGATCATAATTCAAGGTAAAAGTATGTGCACGATGGAAAAACTTCTCCCAACATCAAAATAAAATAAACAATATTAATAATAAAAAAGGTTTTACAACTACAAAATGAAAATAAAATTATTATTAACAATGAAAAAATGAAAAAATACATAGAATTTATCTTTAAAGAAAAGCATAAAAGCATAATGCGAGTCTGTACAGAAACATACATCACCGAATTCGAAG
>JASDQU010013406.1:64605-88155 GCA_032191745.1 Picea mariana | reverse complement strand
AGGACCTTCAAAATCATTTCAATTTCCAATAAAATTATCGTTTTCAAAAATTAAGATCCCTTCGCTGCAATCAGGGTTTGCGGAAACCATGTCTTTAGGGTTTGTGTGTGCGCGAGACTGACGGTTTGTGTGTGCGAGAGACTGAGGAGAAACCAATATCTTTTAGAATTTTCATGTGTGCAAGGTTGAGGAAGGGGAAATGATGAAATATCTTTCCCCAAATGATCGACTATGATATAATCCACTGCTTTCTGCTCTTATTCGGAGCAGTCCAAGCCAGTCGTTTCTGATCCCCTTCCCATCGCGCTCTATTTTTATGTGTATGCCCTTAGTCTTTTAATTTTCTTAATTTTTATTTTTTGGTCTTTCTAATGGGATGACAACCATTTTAGATTTTTTTAATGGCCTTAGCGCTTGGTTTCTCATGATTATTTTAATGGGCTATTACTGTTTGGCCCTTGAGAAGGGCATTTGTGTGCAGGATTCAAGTAGAAGAGGCTCGTAAAATGAAAAACAGCCTTACTCCTTATCCTCATTTCTGTCTTGAAGTCAAATTGTTCATGCTTTTGTTACCATGAGCTCTGTGATGTATTTATGAATATATGACATGACAATGATGTTCGCTGTATCACTAAAGTATTATTTTAAAATTTAGATTATGCAGGGGATATTGTTTTTAAGAAAGGCATTGATATTGTGATCTTCAAAATCATTTCAATTCTCAATATCATTACGATTTTCAAAAATCAAAGCCGCTTCACTACAATTAGGATTTCCAGAAACCAAAATATGTTAGGGTTTATTCAAGGTTGAAGTAAGAGTTTTATTAAAGGGTTGGTTTTAGTTAGATTTAAGACGACTTCATTTGGGTTTTGTGGCCACTATAACTAGAAGCATGTATTGAACCCATATTTATAAAACATTCAGCTGCAAGCTCCTTCGATACCAGAGATCGGTTCACTACAATTAGGGTTTTCGGAAGCCGATATCTATTAGGATTACGATTTATAAAAGGATGAGCCAAGTTTCCTAGTCCAGGGCTTAGTTTAGGATCAGGGGTTATTTCATTTCGGATCGCTCCACTATAATATGTTAGGGTTTATTCAAGGTTGAAGTAAGAGTTTTATTACAGGGTTGGTTTTAGTTAGATTTAAGACTACTTCATTTGGGTTTTGTGGCCACTATAACTAGAAGCATGTATTGAACTCATATTTATAAAACATTCAGCCGCAAGCTCCTTCGATATCAGAGATCGGTTCACTACAACTAAGGTTTCCATCTATTAGGGTTAGGATTTATAAAAGGATGAGCCAAGATTCTTAGT
Source organism: Picea mariana (assembly GCA_032191745.1). Classification (NCBI taxonomy): domain Eukaryota; kingdom Viridiplantae; phylum Streptophyta; class Pinopsida; order Pinales; family Pinaceae; genus Picea; species Picea mariana. The sequence goes on along the minus strand of JASDQU010013406.1, from coordinate 86,831 downwards.
CCCGGGCTTAGTTAGGATCAGGGTTATTTCATTTCGGATCGTTCCATTACAACTAAAGTTTCTAGAAACCGATATCTATGAGGATTGGGATTTATAGAAGGATGAGTAAGTTTCCTAGTCCAGGGCTTAGTTAGGATTAGGGTTATTTTATTTGAAACTACTTAGTTAGGATTAGGGTTAATTAGGATTAGGGTTATTTTATTTGAAACTACTGTTACAAGTAATTTAGATTGGATTAGGGTTATTTTATTTGAAACTACTGTTACAAGTAACTTAAATTGATCTTTAAACTGATAATGTAGATTGGATTAAGGTTATTTTATTTGAAACTACTGTTACAAGTAACTAAGATTGATCTTTAAACTGATATGTTAAGCTCTCCATTTAACTAGCAGCATGGATTGATTTTTAAGTCGAATCTATTAAACACAGATATCTATGTTAAGCTCCCCATTTAGCTAGCAGCATGGATTGATTTTTAAATCGGATCAATTAAACACAAATATTTATAATAAACTCAGCTGCAAAGTCCTCTCTTTTTACTAGATCAACTAAAAGATCTATAACTATTAATCACTGATATTTATAGAAAGTTCAGTTACAAACTTAATCGGATCTATTAAACACAAATATTTATAATAAACTCAGCTGCAAACTCCTCTCTTTTTACTAGATCAACTTAAAAGATCTATAACTATTAATCACTGATATTTATAGAAAGTTCAGTTACACACTTTCATTCGATCTATTAAACTCCTATATTTATAATCAACTTAGATGCAAACCCATCTTCTCCATTGCTTTCTGCTTAAAAGATTTATATTTAATTTTTTAGTATGGTATACATATACACCTGAAAATCTGCGAGGCATGGATTTGTCAGAAGCTTGAGGCTTTGCAACATAGGTCTCATTCCTCCCAATTAACCGTAAACCATATCTATTAAAGCATCTGTATTTATAAAAGAATCAGCTACTGACTTTTTTTTATTATATCATCATCTGTGATGTAAATTTGGACAAAATCTCTATTTTCTGTTGTTTAAAGTACTTTTCTGAATGCATAAATGGATTCAGCTTGATGAAAAAACTTTGGGGTACTAGGATTATACAAACATAGCCACTCAAATCTGCAGATCCAACCATTCATCACTGGATTTTTGACAAAATCAAATGGAAAAAGTTGTCAAAAAACTTCCAAAAGGTAGAACTTTTAGACTACTGCCTTGAAATATATCTGAGATTAAAATGTAAATTGTTTTTCTATAAATGTTTCTCAAGATAAGGTGTTTACATTTCTGATAATGGTTTTGGAGATGTGTTGATTTTACATTTCTGATTCAATATGAAAAGGTGATCAATAACCAATCTGTAGTAGACCATTAAATACAATAACCAACCAAAAACAAAGCATTAAATGCTGAATGACATTGTGTATATGTTGAATGTTATAGAAAACCATGACCTATGTAATATTGTAGCATTATAATAGGCAACCACAACCCCATGCAGCATTTATTACTATGCTGCTGGGTGTTTATTGATCCCCTATATTATGATAGACTATACTGTTCGGCACTATTTTTAAATCCAAACCCAACTGATTGGGCTACTTTTTGAGCACTGATTTACTATGTGCAGACAGCATCATCCATTCACACCTTCCTTTTCAAAGTCAGAGTGCACATCAACTCTTTTGATGCCATTAGTCAACTACTATATTTTCTCTTTGCAAAAACTGCTTGGTTTGCAAATCAACCATATTACTTCTGTGAAAATTCTCTGGTTTCCAAACACCATGTAACTTCTATTAGTTATGGAACTCTGATATACAGTGAAAAGATAGATTTTCCAATCAACAATGTATCTTTTCGCGAAAAATTCTTCGGTTTTCCAGTCAACCATGTAACTTCTCTTAGTTATTGCACTCTGGTATAAAAATAAAAGATACAGCAATTTAATTCCTTCAAGAAAGGAAAGGAACAAACAATTTAATATTTGTTATGAGAGGCCTAGCAAGATCCGTCAATTTTAAAATAAAGGCCATGTTTTAGTATTACCGAGTCAAAGAATTATAGAATGATTTACCTTGCCATGTTTTACCATTACCGAGTCAAAAAATTATAGAACGATTTACCATGTGCATAGAGCATCAGCCATTCGCACTTCTAACACTTTTTCCATCCCAAACTGTATAGTGTATATCAGCGTTTTTGATCCAACTCTTTTTATGCAATTATCTATTTAGTGTATTTTTTATCTCCTTGAAAAACTCTTTGGTTTTCCGACCAAACTTTATTCATTCAGTGTATTTTTTCTGCTACATTAACTCTTTGGTTTTCCAACCAACCTTGTCACTTAACTTATGGCACTCTGATATACCGAGAAAGGTAGGATAGATTAAAAGGTAAAAACAATTTAATATGTTCAAAGGAGGCTTAACAAGATCCGTCAATGAGGTTTTTATGCAATTATTCAACTAGTATATTTATTTTCCTGCAAGAACTCCCTGGTTTTCCAATAAACCTTTTAACTCATTTTAGTTATAGCATTCTGATATGCAGGAAAAGATAAGATGGATGGAAAGGAAAAAACAATTTAATATTGTAATAGAGTTTTAGCAAGATCCGTGAATAGGGATGTTTTGGAAGGGTTGAAATTTAAATGTAGAAATTAAAGGGTATTATTTATCGATATATGCAATAGTTGTCAATTGGTAGTGAGGATATGAAATTTTAAACTAGCATACCTTCAAAGTGGGGGAAATGGAAAGCCTAAACAAATAAGGACAATACATAGTTTGAAGATAAAAAGTGTGTTAGATCATATGGTTAAACATCCAAAGTTAAATCAAGAACCAAACATTAAATATTTAAATAGACATATGAAGCACAACTCAACCCTCTACACAAGTACATAAAGAGATGGGTTGAAAATGTTCTAATATAGTTATTCTAAATACTCTTGCTAAGGAAATTAATATTCTTGGTTAGACACACATGTATGCGATTTGAACTTCAAATTCTCGTGAGATCACAAAAACAAACTTGTAGGCATGAAACATCGATCACAACTATCACAATCGAGATCTCTACAAGCTACAAGCTCAAACAGTCCATTGACACATAGTTAAGGAAAATATATCACACAAATGACAAATCACAAAGAAAAATGATGTAAACTTTGTATTTGTGGCCTTAGATTCAACATAGGGTTGAGGATAAAATCAAAGACATTGTTCACCCTAATATGTTTGAGGGTCAAGTGCAAACCTTAATGGCCAATGAACATAATATTGTTGTGAATTTGTGTATCGATGCATATATAATAAATCTTGAAACTATTGAGTATAGCCTACACATAATATGGGCATTTTGCATAGAAATAACCCTAACTCTTGAGAATATTAATCTATATGTATACATGGGAATAAGTGTATGATAAATGGGCATTAAGGATTGATATATATACCAATGTTCTTTCTTTGTGGTCAACACCTTAATAATCCAAAAATTCAATCAAGTCAAACAAAATTAAGACAAGTATTTATCTCTTGTCTACAGGTGTATCGTCATCCCCTATCATTGGTGTTGTTGTACACCTTCACCCATATCCTCTCATCTCATCCACATGTTGGTTAACATTGCCCTTGTCTTCTAGTTTGTGTGATAGTGTATAGATGTACATGGCTCCTTGATTCAAGGCTATATTTGTAGTTGATCACCAAATTAATGCATGGCATCATTCCTTAAAGGGTCACTCAACAAGATTCCAAGCATTGTCATAGTTGATTTCTAAATGTATACTGAAGAATTTTCCATGTTCTTCTTCCCAAGTAACATCAATTAAAGTTTAAACACATGAAGTCATGTGTCAATTGTTCTTGTGAGAGTATATGGCTGAGAGCTTGGTGTTGTTGATATTATGGTAGTTGTGAGAGGTATTAAACCTCCATGTGTAACCTTGACAAGAATAGAATATTTCGGGAAGCAAGAAGAAACCCTAAAGCATTGAACATAACCTTAGAAGACAAGTCGGCTAAAGAAAATAATTAATATTGAGTTTTTAGCCTCTAGAAAGAGAAGTTGGCCCAAACAACTAAGGAAGAGCAGTATAAATACAGGATGCCAACTCATTTGGATACACACAGCTTGCAACTGCATAAATTTAGTAAGTGTGCAAGTCTGGAGAGTAGATGCAGTTGCAACTACTACAACTTGTATTTTCGGTTTTAGGCTTGGACTTTCTCTTGGTTATGGTTTGGACTTTCTGCCTTGTGCGCTAGCTCTAGAGAGAGGTACGCTACATTGATTGGTTATTAGGCCTAGGGTTTGCTTCCAGAATTATTCTCTGTCAAGGTTAAGGTGCTTGGGGGTGGCTTCACTGATTAAGTATAAACATTGGACAAGTAATGAGTTTGAAGAATGAGCTCAGTGACATGAAAATGAATGACGATGATAGCATAACATCATACTCTGTAAGAATCTCTCAGTTAAACTACAAGCTATTGAAGAAATCATTTCAGAAAAGGAATTGGTAGATATAGTACTCAATGGCCTTCCTAGGACATGGGATGCATCTGCCGCAAGCATGAACACAAGAAAGGAATATCCCACATTTGAAGAACTTTGGACTTGCTGTGCACAAGAAGAATCAAGGGTTAACACAAAAGAGAAATCCCAAAGTAAAGATCAAACCTTTACAACAAAGTTTAAGAATTTCAAGAATAAGAAGAAGTTTGGCTCGAGGAAGAAACCAAATCAAGAAAGGGATATGTCAAAAATACAATGCTTCAATTGTCGAAAATATGGTCACTACAAAAACCATCGTCTTGAGTTAAAGAAAAGGAAGGAAACAGGCGAAGCATCTCTTGTTGAAGAAAGGGAACCCTCAAAGAAGACCAAGCAAGATAAAACATACTTCTTCTTCTAAGTCAAGGTAACAATATTCTTCAAAGTTCTTGTACATAACATCTTCACATAGTTTCTGTACATATCATGTATATCTATTTCTTAGAAGATAATATGTTCAAGTGAAACAACACCTATGGAAGAACAAGAAGATAAGGATTACTATCACGATGACTATAAGTCAAGCAATACACATGAAAAGATGAAAATCTTTGTTAACAATTCATGTGGAAGCTATTATATAAGTAACAACTGCCAGATAAGTTGAAATCAGAATCAAACTTAAAGAGAACTAGATGGAGTCAAAATAGAAAGAAGTCATCAATCAAGAGGGAATTAGAAAAAGACTTGTGACACCTTGCAAAAGGAAATGAGGATGTTAATCTTAGATGGAGGAAGCTGATTACATAATTCCAAAAGAAGAGCATGCATTCATACATGAAGCAAGGATTAGGAGGGAGCTAATCATAAATATGATCCATTGAGGATTATGAAGTATATATCCATTTTCCCATTGAAAGTAGCATCCATGATAAGCAACACGTGTTCATTATTGTTAGCGTCACCATTTTTCTTTCAATTTAGAGTCTGTTTTTAAAAGCGTGTTGTGACCAATGCATCCAAACATGTGAAGTCAGGTACGTTAAAAAGGAAAAAGTATGAATTAGTGAATGGTTGGTTGGCCCTTGGAAACGGGAAGGGGTATTAGAGTCTAAGCATGCGTAAATAGTACGAGCAAGTTGTTCCCAGAGAGTCGGGTCTTGTCAAAAGTTAGTCTCTATGTGCCCCAGGTCGAGTCAAGCAGTTAATGGAAGTCGTTTCAACAAGTGTTGTGGCTATTATCAGTTCATCATGAGGGACGAAGGAACAAAAAATCGCGATGTTTGCATCAAACGCCCCCTGCAAACCTTATCGTCTGTACCTTGCATGCAAGGATCTGTTATTGAAGATCTCCAGTTTGATTCAAAACATCTCGTCGCCATGAATTCACCATTCTCCGGTACGATTCCTCCTTTTGCTCGACTCGTTATAAATTTCAAATGCTCAGCACCCATTTCAGTCGTGAAACCAGGTCCGCACTCTGTCTGCAATTCCCCTTGCCAGTCTAGGTCGATCAAAATTCCTTCCCTGTGCATTTGTCGGATACACTGCGAGTAGAATACATATTGGTTGCACCATGGCGACTTCCCAAAGGATAAGGAATGGCGCGCGAAGCAGCAGAATTGCTAGGTCCAAGCCCCAAAACGACTCGGAGTTGTTCTCACCTGCAACAGGCATTTCGAAGGACGCGAAAGGAGTTATTCCTTTACCCATAGAGGCGATCAGATCAAACTGCACAGAACCTGAAGCGGAAGGACTTGCGCATGGAGGAAAGACAATAGAAGCCGCGTCTCCCCAACAACAAATACCTCGGAGAAGGGGCAGGCCAAGGAAGAACAAGGAAGTTGGGGAAGCCCGATTTTTAGAAGGGCCGCGTGCCAGATCGGTGGCCGAAGAACTACTCATGCGCACCATCTGATTAGAGCCTGCTGGAGGATCGAGCCGTGAAGGCAGGAGCAGAATAAGGGAAATGGATACCACATGAGCGAATGATCAAGAGCCATCTCAACAATTGAAGCAGACAAAGCTTGATATTGCTGAACTCTACCAGGAAAACATGGAGTTGAGGCGGAAACTAGCGACAAAGACTATGGAAGCATCTGCAGAGAAAGGTCGTGAAGGAAACGTGGCATGGCTAAAAAGACAGCTCAGAGAGGCGCAAGATACTATTGTACAACTGCGAGAAGCACAGAGGCTGTCAGAGGAAAGGCATACGAAGCATTCTAGGGAATGTGAAGCGGTTGAGAAGGAAGCCTGTGCGGCTCTCTCCGACGCGCAGAAAAAACAAGTTTAGCCGGTGTTCATCTTTGCATCCGCAAACATAAGACAAATATTGGCAGTTTTGAAGGACACATTTCCCTAAAGCACTCTACCATTTTGATAACGGTCGTGACAATCAAACAACCACTTGACCTGCACATTTTTCCCAACAAATGAGCGCGACACAAAAATCAAAGCAGTTATAGCAGATAACGAGTTCCTGGCAAACACATGTCCGCTCAGACATTTGATCGAAGGGAAACACTGACACATATTTTCCTTATATTGAGACCTAACTGATGATTAGATCCTCGTCGCAAATTTGCGAACAGTCACGTGTAAACAGACGTGATTATTGTCTATTTTTCAAAAGCGTCATGCGAAGAGTCTCTAACGCATACTACTCAGTTTCCTAGTTTTTAGAGCTAGCATTTAGAAAATAGGGTAGCCCAAGCAATGCCCTCGTTTATATATTTCATATTTTCGATGTAAGCTAGGTTGGTTGGCAAAATTGGTAGACAATAACTATTGTATGTAATTTGAGTTTTTGACCGAAACTTAATGCAAAGGTCCTGCAACTTGATGAAAGGATTCTAATTGTAGCAGTTGGATGTATTGTGCCTCTTTCTTTGCGTACATGCTTCATGTTATCTTTATTCATATATTTTTCTATCTATTTTAGAACGAATTTTCGAACCTGTGGATTCGTTGCGTAGTGCCCCTTGTTCGCGCCACTTAGACAAAATGTTTTCTTCTAAAAGATAACTCTGAATTCGCCCATAGCGATGCTCCAAGTTACTTCTTGTTTTTTCTCTCTCGCCACACATTATGATTTTACACTGAAGATTGTTTCTCGCTTAGCCTTATCCTCTCAAGTCCAGTGATTGAGTCATTTATCTCTGTCATTTCCTCGAATCGACTCCATAGCCCACGTTTTACGTTCTTGCGCGAATATAACCAGAACCCATTTTATCAAAGGTGTTAAATCTAGCCACTGCTTTCAAAGCCATATCCTGCGTGGAGATCGCGCCTCTCGAGAGATCCCTCTCCAGATCCGAAAGGCTAGTTTCGGGTCTCAAACTTGGTTGAAAAAGTTACCTTCGTCGTTTGTTTATCAGCCGAACAGATTTATGGAGTGATAACAAGTCTGACTCTAGAAGAAGTCTTTTTTGAAAAGAAGCCTTAAAGTATCATTGGTTGTCCATCTACATCCATAACCCTATGATGAAAGGAAGAAGTTGCAATCTTCAGGGCATATAGAAGACCCCATGGACCCAAGAGCTAAAGAGAGCCCTGAGGAAGAACATGAAGATTCCAAGAAAGAAAGAAAAACAAGAATAATCAGTGATTATACCGAGAATCACAAGACTACCAGTTTGGTTTGAACCCACTAAGAAGCAATCAAGCAAAAGAAATGGAAGTTATGATAAGGAACAATGTATGTAAGAAAATGTGAAAAAGACTTATGAATGGAAGCATTGCAAGATTCAGAGTTTCTTCCAGAAGGAGGGAGAAGACTATGACAACAACTTGTTCTAGTAAACTAGTTATACCTCTTGTAGTATCCATGGATTAGAATTTACATGTAAAAGATTGTTCTTCCCAATAAAGCAAGTGAGAAAGAAGCTTATACCAAAAAGAGACCCATGTATGCAGATATAAGAAGACCTTGTATGGATTCAAACAACTTGATGCAGAGTATCTCATATACAGCAGAAGCGTGGTGAAAACTTTTTATGATAGAGATAGTGTATCAGAATAGTTACTCAGAAGTCTGGGATGATGGATTGCTAATCCATGGAAAACTCTCATGATGACAAAAGAAGTGCTACTTGGATATGTTTCAGTTTGAGCCTTGTTGCGATGTCATGAGCTAGCAACAAACAGAAGTGTTGAATTTGACCATGATATATTGTAATGATCAAGACTATATGAAGCCTTTAGAGAAAACCAGTGTTCCATGACAGACCGAAGTACATTGAGATCAAGCATTATATTCTCTGTGATGAAGTCCAGAAAAGAGAAGTGGTTTTCCAATATATCTCCACAGATGAGCAGATAGCAGATATTTTGGTAAAGCCTTTGTCCAAGATGAAAAGTTTGCGTACTCAAGAAACAAGTTGGGGCTTGTGGAGATGAATTCCTTATTGAAAAATGACGAGATTACTCCTAGGTTGGGAGGGAGCACTGATATGTTTTTGATTTATGGACAATCATTTTTTAGTTTGAAAAATGGTCCAGGATGAGCAGTTCCTTTCCAGTTTGGAAAGTGGTTTGAGATTTTTGACAGACATTCATTTTCTAGTTCAGAAAATGGTCCAGATCAAATAATCATTTTCGTAATGAAAATGGTCCAATAGATTGTTGATGTACAATAGACATTGATTCCCCTTGTGGTCAGTGTGGGGGAATGGTTTAGGACGATCATTCTTCTTGGCAGTCATTTTGAGTAGTGGTCAAGTAGAATGGTTCGCCTCGTTGGGCAATCATTCTTTCGAAATTCGCAGTTGTGAGCAGTTTCGAAGAATGGTCTGTTTTTGAGGTTGGTGCAAGGCGATCATTTCCATTAGGAAATGGTCTAGACAATCATTCCCTAGGGCAGATTCATTCTATTCAGGTTGCACGATGATTAGTGTCAGAGGAATGGCCCAATTAGGTGAATGGTCCAGATTCAACAATCAAGGACAGACATTCCCTAGGGCAGACTCATTCTCTCCAGGTTGCACTATGATTAGCGTTGGAGGAATGGCCCAGTTAGGTGAATGGTCTAGGCTAAAAAATCAGGGACAATTATTCTTCTATGCTTGAGAAGAATAGTTCAGATAGCCCATGGCTGATGTTTTACCTTCCGAGGGAAGATGTTCTTCCATATCTCACAGATGTGAGTGGAAGAATGGTCCAGATGACTTAGTTTATATCATGATATTTTTTTTATGCGGGTTTATATAAGATGATAAGATTGTCGTGGAGATTGTATGTCTCGGGGCAATAGATGTATGCTACTGTGGTGGATGTGTTCCACTGGTTGTGACTATGCATCATTGATTAAGTAGTTGTGTGCTACTTGGTGTGGTTGTGTACCATTGGATAGTAGTTGTGTACTACTATGGATATAAACAGCTGTGTTCTATTGAATGACATTGTTTTGATTGCCATGAAGACTATAAGTAGTGTTGGAAATGATTGTTAGCTAGATGGATAGTCAGTGTGCTGGTGGGCAGACATTCTCTAGGCGAAAAATGGTCTAGGGCATTTATTCTTCTAGGATGTATGTTTGGATTAGAAGAATAGTCTTTGTAGCCCATGGTGTGGCTTCCAACATTTGTTGGAATAGTTATTCTTCTAGGACATATGTCTGGATTAGAAGAATGGTTCTTGCATCACTCTGTGGAGTGAGTGACTTATCCAACATCATGCCTGATTACTCATATGGAGTATGGATTTGAGAGATGATACAGTTGATGCTATCAAATGACACTAATAGTGATGATGGTGCTCATGATTTTATCATGAGATAGCTTATGTGGCTATCGTGATGCTACCAGTTGAATGGTATGTTTGTGCTCAAAAATAGAATATTAAACCTCCATGTGTAACCTTGACAAGAATAGAATATTTCGGGAAGCAAGAAGAAACCCTAAAGCATTGAACATAACCCTAGAAGACAAGTCGGCTAAAGAAAATAATTAATATTCAATTTTTAGCCTCCAGAAAGAGAATTCGTCCCAGGCAATTAAGGAAGAGCAGTATAGATACAGGATGCCAGAGCTCATTTGGATACACACGGCTCACAACTGCAGAAATCTAGTGCGCACTGCAGAAATTTATAAGTGCGCAGGTCTAGAGAGTAGTTGTAGTTGTAACTACTGCAACTTGTATTTTTAGTTTTAGGCTTGGACTTTCTCTTGGTTATGGTTTGGACTTTCTGCCTTATGCGCCAACTCTGGAGAGAGGTACGCTACATTGATTGGCTATTAGGCCTAGGGTTTGCTTACAGAATTATTCTCTGTCAAGGTTAAGGTGCTTGGGAGTTGGCTTCAGCCTATGGTTGGCTTCAGCCTATTGTTGGGTGACAATATTGCTATATTGTCTATGGTTAAACGAGCACACCTATTTTTCTAACAGGTGTGGGGCTTTCAAATGTACATATGTCCATAAAGGCGATCACACATGTTGATGATTTAGTAAAAAAATAAAAATTCAAGAGAATAATGATGCCTTGCTCGCCATTAAATTACTTGAAATCGATGATGTATGAAACTTTTGAGAAGACTTAACTAAGTTTCCATCTAGTTTTTCTACATTTTGTTAGTTTGAGATATAGTGATCAATTGTTGGACTAAGAATAAAGAGGCAATAATGATACTTCGTTAAGAACACCAATTAATATTGGTGTTTACCAAATATGTGATGTTTATATTGTTTAAGTCCACTTAAATCATTTTGACTTGAAATATGTGTTAAGTCCTCTGTTGATTAAATCATTTTGACTTGTAAAACATGTGTTAAGTCCTTTGTTGATAAAGGGAAACCAACACAAACCAATTTGACTTGTGAAACATATGCTAACCTATTTTAATAATAAGGATGTAGTGTTCTATTAATGTCCCTTTATTGATAGAGAAAAACCAATTCAAGAAATCATCACCTTCCCTCTTATACACATTAAAAGACATTAAATAAATTTTTAGTATTTTAAGCTTATTTCACACAATTGTTGTGATATTTTAATTTTTTTAATTGAATAGATTAAGTTGAGAAGGGTTTAGCCATGATTAAATATTATTAAATTAGAAAATAACATTTGGATATAAACCCTCCAAATGAATTTTGACTCACATCATCTTTAATTTTACTTATTAAAATTAAACATTTTTTTTATCTTAATTAAATATATATTACTCAACTCATGTTTAACTCCAAATTTTCTTTAATATGATAAATATGAATCCTAAAAACAAATATACTACGACCCTTATCTTATTTCTATTTCTATACTTTTTATGTACACTCATTCTCCCAAGACAACTATGTTTAAAAAAAAAAAAAGTTAACTTCTTACTTGTTATTTCAAGAAAATTCATATGACACTTTCACTTACAATTATAGGTAAAGTTCACACAATAAACCACATAATAATATATACATAGAAACATCCTCTATCACTCACTACATTTGACCTAATAATAAAGAACATGTTAATCTCAAATACACATATCAACATCCACATCACACCTAATCACATCAAATGATGAGTCATACAACGAACATATTAATCTCAAATACACGTATCAATACCCACGTCAGCTTTAATCACATCAAATAACCAATTATACAACATGAAAAATATACACGAATATTCATTTACAAGTTTTTTAAGCTTAACTTTATCATTTATATAATTAACCCACTTTACCCTACACTCTCCCATTCTAACTAACCCCATGATAGTAAATCCATCTAAACACTTAAACCTATATATGAATCTTGTGCACATTACTCCTTTTTTAAAAACATTTGCAATATTTGTTTTATTAATAACAAGTTAATAAATATATATATTTAATTTTAATGATGGGATAATTTTATCTTAATTTTTTTTTAAAAAGTAACTATTTTCCAAATTTCATCAATAACAAATTTGGATTTTTGTTATAAACTTAGGAATTTGAATAGATATTCATCATTGAATTGACATTTTTTTTTTCTAAAAAACACACCTAAATTATACAATTCCAAAAATTATTTTAAAATTTTAACCAAATTTTGAAAAAATTATAAAAAAATAATGAAAAAAAATCAAAACTCTATGTTAGGATAAACGCACAATAAAAGCCAAACTATCCAATTATTAACCTCTTTCGCATTAGTTTATATATAATGCCATTAGTTTTGCAATAAAGGTCCCATGGTTTAGCGGTGAGGACATTGGACTTTGAATCCGGTAACTCGAGTTCAAATCTCGGTGGGAAACGAACTGGAGGGGTTTCTTTTTGTTGAAGACAGTTTTAAAAGGAGATGATAGGAGGATGGGGAAAGTCCTAGTGGAACTAGACAATCACAAGGTGTTGTCAGAAGCTCTTGATATAGAATGGAGAGGGATGATTTACAGTAAAAAACTAGACTATTTGGGCCTCCCCTTTCAATGTATTAATCGCAAAAGAACGAGGCACTTGTGCAAAGACTGTCATGGTTTTGCATCGGAGGAAGAATCAAAGTCTTTATTGCACATGGAAACAACCTCCATTGAATCTTTGAGGGAGGAACCTCTTTGGAGTGGGGAAGGCACTCTGTGAGAGGGGGATGCTCCGATCACAGATTCGACCGATTCCGATTTAAGTAAGTTAAATCTCCTATGCCCCTCCTTTTTTTCCACCTTGACAGTTCTAGAATTGGAACAATTAAATCTCTTCAAAGCATCAACTACAGAGGTATTTCAGGTAAATTCTCTCCACAAGAGTCCTATTAGGGAGTCAGAGAAGGAAGGAACCAACGATTTTACTGTTAGAAGTCTGGATCCGGATGACCAGGAATAGTCCAAAACAATTTCTCATGACAGTATGGGGAATTTGGGAGACCCCTCAGAAGTGGTTGGGATGGGAAGTGATTTGATGGTAGGAAGGGAGTAGGTGACAAGCGAGAAGTCCCTAAAAGAAATCCTGAAGACCCACGTTCCTTCTTATTGAGACGTGGCCATAAAAAATCCCTTAATAGTCTATGAAGGACACATGATGGTACAATGTGGGAAGGTAGGAAAGTCAGGAAGCGAGGAAGGGTGTGAGAGAAGGAGCCCAGGAAAATCCCCATCGAAAGAACATTGTTTGGGGGGCTTGGGACTAGATGTTTCTCCTATAAAAACGAGGAGTGCGAGGAGAAAAAATGTTGACAGTAAGGGGGAATTGGAAAAACTAAACAACAACACTTATGATCAAAGGGCTCTTAGAGGACTTAAAGCCCTAGCCAGAGCCAAATCATGAAACTCCTCACACTAAATATAAGGGGAGTTGGAGGGCCTCCTAAAATTGCATCTCTCTGAAGGCTATTGTCAAACATTAGGCCTGATATCCATTTTTTGCAATAAACTATGGTGGAAGGAGCGAAAGCAAGGGCTCTAGTTACAAAACACTTGATTGGTTGGCATTTTTGTGCAACTGATTTGGTGGGTCAATCTGGGAGATTTTGTGTGGCCTGGAACCCGATAAAGTTGTCCTTAAAACTTTTACGACCTGTGCAGGTATTCTACTTGAAGGTAACTAGTTGAGGGCAACAAACTGATCACTCTTTTCAACTGCTATGGTCCTTACATAGACAAGAAAGCATTATGGGATGTTGTAGTAGCTAGTGGCCTGTTAGCTTAAAAAAATCTAATCCTTGCAGGTGATCTAAATTTTACAGGGGTTGCTTGTGAAGTTTGGGGCACTAAAGCCAGACTAGACCCTCTGGCATAGTATTTCCAAGAAAAATTTTCAGAATTCTGGACTAGTAGATATTGTGCCTTTACAGTATACCCCTACTTGGCGTAATGGGAGAGGAGGGTCACAGAGCATAGAAAAACCATTGGACAAAGTGTACATGTCAGAATATTTGGTCTCTTCAGTTGGGAGGTACAAAACCTTCGTATCATATCCTTTCATTTATGCCCATGCTCCGATGGTACCGTAGATTGACGATGGACAGAGGTCGATAGCATACCCTTTCAAACTTAACCCTATTTGGATGGAAGAGAAGGGGTTCATTGATCTAGTTGATAGAGTGTGGAAAACCAATGAGTACGACTCAAAACCCTCGGCCATGAGAAGACTCGTAGGGAAGTTAAAAGTCTTGAAACAAAAAGTGAGAGGTTGGGTGAAAAACCACAAGAATTTGAGACTTTAGGAACTGTTATCACTCCAGGAAACTCTCCTAGGCTGTAAGTCGGAGATGCCTGGTAACTAACTCTTTTTGGAAATATTTTCTTAATATTTGGTATGGTTTGTGGATAAAGATGAATATCTAAGGGTTGGACTGTGTTTTCAAGACTGTCTAGGAATACAAAATCTCACAAGGCCTTCTAGCAATGCAGTCAGACAAGGTTTGATTAAATGGGGAAGAAAACAGCTATTGAACCAGATTATACTTCATACCAACAAGCACAATGGGTTTAATAACCAAGAAATATCTTATGATTATCAACTTAATCAATCAACATATGAGATGATAGTCATATACAGATTGAATGAGCATTAACAAAGAACATTCACTCACAAGATATCAGAGGCAGGAGAGAGAAATCTGACAACACAACTGAGGGAAGCTTGAAATCTTTCATATAATAAGAATAAGTCTTTTTGTTACAGTAGCAGCATGGTAGCATCCAAAATCGAACCCTTGGTTCATCTTCTATTCTGATATTTAAAGCACTACAAAGTAGATCTTTGATCCTAAAAACATGGATCAAATCAACTAAAAATAGCAAGTCAAAATCTGTTGCAAAATAAGTGGGATGCTTCCTCAAAATAGGGCCAATCCCAGATTTGTCTCTATTGATTGTTGGTGAAGTGTAGAACAACCTCCCAAGGCTAAATGATCCTTCTCAAATGGAGACCAAGTCGAGTTGGCTGATGTGGCAAAGTATCCTGCCGTTCTGTTCAACATAAATTGTCCATAGACCTTTGAAATAACTCATTTTTCCATCATATATAAAAAATGATCGCTAAACTAGATCTGATACTTCATTAGACATGCATTGGAAAAGGGTCCGAATCTTTTCATATCAAAAATCCATGACCTGTGTAAAAACTCATTCAATTCTAGACACACAGACTTTCGGTGGTTGACTGGAACAGTTCCTGGGTGAGTTATCCACTGAAAGCGCCTGTTTCGGTGGTTAATGAGCACAGTGGGGCTCGCCTAAACCACCGAATGTTGCACTTTGAAGACCTTTCAAAATTGCAAAAACGACTGTTTTGAAACTTCTTTTAGAACTCAAACTTTCTTGGATACTGTAGTCTTGATTCGAGCAGACCTTCGAACCGTTGCTGACTGTGTAGGGGAATCTGTTACATTTATTATAGTTGTGGCTAAGTTAGCCAAAGTATCTAACCCGGTTTGTTCCTCCTCTGGTGATTCCAACTTCTTTAGCTTGAGCCTCAGAACCCTGAGTTGCCTATATAATTTCATATTTTCCCTAATCAACTCTCTGTTTTTATTTTTGATTGAATCATGTTTTTCTTTCAGAGTTTGGTTTTCTTTGAACAATTCAACATTCCTCTCTGTGAGGTCTGTGTTTTCTTTTTTGATTACCCTCTCCAATACTTCCATCTCATAAATCTCTCGCAGAAGCTTATTGATCTTCTTGGTCTTACCTTTCTGAGGCCTGCTTGATGAGGCTTCTGCTTTTGGTTGCCTGTGTGTTTTTAAAGGCTTTGATGGAGGTATATTTATCTTCAGTTTTGCATCCTGTTTTATCTGCAAGTTATCCCGTGCTTTTGTCATTCCCTGCTCTGAATCAGAGTCACTATAAGGTAGGTTGAGAGGGTTTTTCCCTGTGACAAGGTTTCTGTCTTCAAACTTTAACTTCCTCTTGGTTCCTCTCTGCTTGCTGGGTGATGTTTTTATAGAATCCCTGGGCATTGAAATTCTTTTCCTCCTCCTGTGACTACTCTTGGGAGTAGGATCATTTCTGCATCTAGACTTCTTTGCTTTTATCTCTGGAGGTTTTTCTGTTTAAAACTCGTTCCAAAACAAGAAGAAACTCCACTCTATTTGTTTCCTTTGAAGAGCTTCTTTCACAAGGAGGGTAATCAACCCCTGATGTGATATTCTGCTTATAACTTTAGTAGGATGAGCTTTTACCTGTTTTGCCATCTTAATCAGGGTTCTATGAAAAAAGTAAGGTATGTTTAAATGTTCTCTGCCCGTGAAGTGGTTCAACAGTTTAAAATGGTAGTACATCACTCTGTTATAGCGCCCTTCATAGGTGATGTAT
Organism: Picea mariana; assembly: GCA_032191745.1. NCBI lineage: Eukaryota > Viridiplantae > Streptophyta > Pinopsida > Pinales > Pinaceae > Picea > Picea mariana. The sequence goes on along the minus strand of JASDQU010013406.1, from coordinate 70,095 downwards.
ACCAAAATCGCCTTCAGCAGGATCTGCCACTTCGATTCAAGATAGGACATGGGAATATCCTTTTTCCAAGTCAAAGTTTTATGCACTGGCAACAAGTATGATCTGAATTCAACATTTGAGGGTGAAGAGGTTTTAAACCAGCAATCCCCTGCTCTGGACAACCCTGTGTATTCAGCAATAGATGCTTCATCTATAATGAATCCTCTCTGCCTATTCTAGCAATCCTTCCATCGTATGAGAGGGCAAATGCTTTAGCAACTTGCTGGTGGAAGGTTGTTAATTTCTCACAATATGTGAAAACTCCAGCCTGTATAAAACACTCTGCAACCTCAGGATGGGCTTCAAAATACCACATGCCATCCACTTCTGACCTCAAAGCAGGGCTTTCTTTTGCCATGGTTCAATACTGACTGTGTCTGAAACTGTGGGCAACCAGGTGTTTGGGAAACGATGGTTCTGGGAACTAGGGATACAGTCGGTATCACTTATGAGCAATCAGGGAAATCAACTGACAGAGTAAAGGATTTGATAAACTCACTAAAATACYGACTCACTTTTGAATGTCAGTCTAACTGGGGAAAGCCGAAACTTCAAATTYTCGGGGKAAATTGCATTTATKAAACTTTGAAAAGGAACAGTTTCCGATMTTACCTGCTTACCAGACCAGGTTTCCTTGACTCGGGATGCTGGTTGAAATCGGAGACACCTTGCCAATCACCAGAGAAAAGCGGAATCAAGATTCTAAAAACACGATTTTGCTGATAAAATCGCGTGATTGTAGTTATCTTCAGCGATCCTCGGGCTTCATCATAACACATTGAGTTTCAAAATGAAAGAACGACCTGCTAATAATGATTGATGTATCTGCCACTGAAAAGGAGGGAAGCTCCGTGCAATCGTATCCGGCAATGACCGCTCTGCGTGGATTTGAAATGATTAATGTAATGGATAAAACGCAGGAGTTTGAAACCTTTCGGATGGCCGCCACGAACTCACATCATCTCCCATATGATGATATTTCGGCAGTTGCATATCTAATCATTGCATGGATTTTTGACATATGGCTCGTGCGAAAGCATGAGCTTTTATTTTTCCCATTCACAAACTTTCGATGGTTACATGCCTCCTGCTTCGACCCTTTATCTGCCGAAAATGAAAACTTTCGGTGGTTAATGAGCACAGAGGAGGCTCGCCTAAACCACTGAATCCTGATACTTTGTCATTTTCTTGACCGAACCAAAATCAACATGTCTTTTGAGATTATTTTGGAAATACAGACTCTCTAATCCTAATGCTAGAAATTTAGAAATCAAATTTAGGGACCAACCTATCATCTAATAATCAAATAAAACCAATGATTTATTTGGGGAGTTAACACTGGCTCCTATTGGGGATGAACACCTCCCTGCAAGGCTTCAAGAACCATAGAATCAATGCCTTTCCTGGAAAAGAACCTAAAAACTAAACTATCTGCCAGTGTTCCATTGGGCATGGAGTTATTGAAAAATAAAAACTAAGACTATTTACAATGTCTAGGCTTTGCAGCCTTAGATGAAATAAAGTTTTAGAAACCGCCCGTTTACCGGGCCACTGAACACTTCCTCACCCTCCAGATTCTACAGAATGAAAGTGTTATTGTTTTGCACCTGAGTGATCATAAAAGGGCCTGTCCACAAGGAATCAAATTTTCCATGCTTGCCTTTTTCCTGTCGAAGAGCATCCCACTTTAGAACCCAGTCATCGATCTGAAAACTGTCCACCTTCACCTTTCTGTCAAANCCATGTCATTTTTCTCAGTCTGCTCTTCCCGAAAAAACTTAGCCACATGCAACACTAACTGAACAGGAAAGATAGCATCGGTCCCATAAACCAACTTGAATGGAGAAGTTCCAATGGATTTTTTAACAGTTACCCTATCTGCCCACAGAGAAAATTTCAATTTGGAATCCCAATTCTTTTTATTGTCTTCTAACATTTTTCTTATGATTTTTATCAAGCTCTTATTTGACGATTCAGCCAAGCCATTACCTTGAGGATAGTATGGAGTCGAGTGTACCAGCTGGATGCCCATGGACTGACACATGTCTACCAATGCTTCTGATTTAAACACTGTTGCGTTATCTGCCACCAGCCTCTTAGGACATCCAAATCTGCTCAAAATATTTTCGTAGAGGAATTTTATGACCACCTGATGTGTAGCATTCCGGGTAGGGATCGCCTCTATCCACTTTGTGAAGTAATCGATGGCTACCAAAATCCACTTGTGCTGGCCACTGGATGCAGGATTTATTTCACCAATAAAATCCAAACCCCACTACTGGAAAGGGCCATTTACCACAATGGGCCTCAGGGGTAAAGATTTGAGTTGCTGCTTACCGGTGAATCTTTGGCATTTGTCGCAAGATTTGACGAATGCGCACACATCAGCAAAGAGAAAAGGCCAATAATATCCGACCCTCGGGATCTTATGAACAGTCGTCTTCCAGTAGTGATGACCACCACAGACAGCTGAATGAAACTGATATGTTACCTCAACAGCCTCTTCTTTATCCAAACACCTGAGAAGCAGACCAGCAGGGTCCCTCCAATACAACTGATTATTATAGATGAAGAATTTGATAGCTCTAAGCTTGAGAGCCCGAGCTTGAGTTAAACTGAGTTCAGGAGGAACTTCAAGCTTTCGCAGAAAATGTATGATGCCAGCATACCATTCACAAGAGGACAAATGCTTTGCCACTCGCTGATTGTCATGCTGCCCTTCTGCTGCCAAATCAGTCTGTGAATTTCCTGAAATTTCTGCTATGAAATTAATATCCAGCAACTTATGATTTTCCTCTGCTAAAAGCTTGGCGAGGCCCTGGCCTTTTACCAGCTTGGTGGGCTTTACCTCGATATTGAATTCTATCATCTTTGCTATCCATATCTCCCTTTTTCCGTCGATATCTGGCTGAGTTAAAACATCTTTTACAGAAGACGAAGGAACATATGTGATGACCTTTGAATGAAGGATATAAATTCTGAATGATTTTAGAGCTTTTATAAGAGCGTAAGCTTGTTTCTCGATAGGGTCATACCTTAGCTCAGCATCCCGGAGAGTCTTGCTGAAGAAAGCCACGGGATGATCAAAATTTTCCTCGTCTTTCTGAAGTAGGACTGCTGCTACAGTGTCATAGGAAGCAAAGGAAAATACATAGAAAGTCTTGCTGTAATCAGGGCTGATCAGAATCGGAGACTCGATGATCGCTTGCTTGATATCCTGAAAAGAGTTTCTCGCACTGTCTGTCCATTTTACTTCAGCCCCTTTTTTCAGCATGCAAGTTATATGTTTGACTAATTCAGCAAAGTTGGGCACAAACCTTCTGACGAAATTAATCTTACCGAGCAATGACTGAATGTCCTTCTTTGATCTTGGTAAGGACATCTTTTGAATGGCCTCCACTCGTGCTGGATCAATCATGACACCTTCGGTTGAGACAATGTGACCCAAGAGCTTACCCTTTCTTAGAGCAAACTGGGATTTCTTGGGATTCAGTGAAATCCCAAACTGTCTGCACTTTAAGAATACTCTTTTCAGATGTTTCAGATGCTCCTCATGGCTGCTGGAATACACGGTAATATCATCAAGGTATATGAGGACAAATTTTTCCTTTTCTCCCACAAATGCTATATCCATGGCCCTTTGGAATGTGGCCTCGACGTTCATTAATCCAAAGGGCATCTTGGAGTACATAAAGGTCCCCCAAGGAGTGGTAAACGCAGTCTTCTCCTGATCATCCGGATGAACAACAACTTGATTGTAACCGGAAAAGCCATCAAGAAAGGACATGACCTTGGCCCCTGAAATCCTCTGCAGCAAGTGTTCCATCTTGGGGAGAGGATAGTTGTCCTTCTTAGAGCATTTGTTTAAGTTTCTGAAGTCTACACACAACCTGACTTCACCATTCTTCTTCCTCATGATCACCAGATTGGCAATCCATTTTGAATATCTCAAGGGAACTATGATCTTGGCATCTAGGAGCTTTTTCATTTCTCTCTCAATCACTGGCAGCAAGAGAGGACTGATAGGCCTGAGTTTTTACTAGAAAGGAATAGTGTCTTTTTCAAGAGGTATCTTATGCTGAATAATGTTGGGATCATAAGTCTTTAAATCACTATATTTCCAAGCAAACACATCGGAAAATTCCTTCAAAACACTACAATATTTTGACTTCTCATCAGCAGTCAATTCAAAAGACAAATTGATAAGCTTGGGCTGGATTTTACCTCCTATGTTATGCTCTTGAACAGCTGGATCTTTCTCCTTTTTGTCTGGCTGGTAAGGGACATCATTCTGATCAAACAACCTTTCCAGGGGTACCAAACCTCGAGGTATATAGTTGTTTGGTAACTGAACAATGTCATGCTGGCCCAACTTCTTCTTTAGATCAGTTCCTTGTGATTCTTCCTCATAAAGATTCTGCTGATCAATGTGCAGATCAGAAAACTCATCTACCACTTGGAGAAATCTGCTGAGTTCCTCGTCATCTTCAAAAACTTTCCAATATTTGACATTATTAGGTAAGGAAGGTCGATATTTTACTTGAATTTCATAGCTGAGCTTAGGGGGCATGGGAGGAATGAATGTGCTGGCTGAAACAGCAAGAGAATCAGCGAGCTGATTCATATCCCTTGGTATGTATGAAATTTCAAAAACAGAAAAAGAATCTTGCAGCTTCCATACCTTGTCTCTGTAATCTTTTAACCTAACATGCTTGGCTTGAAAGGTGTTGTTTACCTGTTGTACGATGAGGTATGCATCTCCCAACACCTTCAAACCTTTTATTCCCATCTCTTTTGCTGAATTTAATCCCAACAACAGAGCCTCATACTCTGCTATGTTGTTAGTGGTTCTGAAGTTGAGCTTGAAGGACAAGGATATGGTCTCCTTTGAAGGAGAGATCAGCACTACTCCGGCAGCTGCTGAGTCTCTATTGCTGACCCCATCGAAGTACATAGTCCAAACTGCAACGTTTTCACCTTCAGCCTGCTGTTCAATAGGCTTCACGAGCTGCATAGGAGTTGATTGACCATCATCAATCTGAAGGATGCATGAGCCAAAATCCGTATCCACAACATAGATAGGATGATTGACAGAATTCGTTCCATCGCTGATGATATAAGCAAGCTGGTTTTCCCTGTAAAGTCTTTTCATCTCCCCACCAAACACTGGAATCGTAGCATAGGATAGATCCATCTGTAATGTACCTCCTAATCTCTTTCCCCATGACCGAGACAACAACAACCCAAACTTAGGAGGAATATCAGCAACCACTACGTCCATAACCATGCTCCTCATTGGTAGCTGAGCAAGGTTTATGACCATGTCTTTGATGAGGCCAAGACATCTGACCTTTCTAGAGTCAAAGGAGAAAAGGTCTTGATATGGTTTAGTGACTTCGAGACCAAGCTCATCCATCACAGCCTTTGGCATAAGGTTATGTGATGCCCCAG
>JASDQU010013406.1:36443-46884 GCA_032191745.1 Picea mariana | reverse complement strand
TAGAATTTTCATGTGTGCAAGGTTGAGGAAGGGGAAATGATGAAATATCTTTCCCCAAATGATCGACTATGATATAATCCACTGCTTTCTGCTCTTATTCGGAGCAGTCCAAGCCAGTCGTTTCTGATCCCCTTCCCATCGCGCTCTATTTTTATGTGTATGCCCTTAGTCTTTTTTATTCTTAATTTTTATTTTTTGGTCTCTCTAATGTGATGACAACCATTTTAGATTTTTTTAATGGTCTTAGCGCTTGGTTTCTCATGATTATTTTAATGGGCTATTACTGTTTGGCCCTTGAGAATGGCATTTGTGTGCAGGATTCAAGTAGAAGAGGCTCGTAAAATGCAAAAAAGCCTTACTCCTTATCCTCATTTCTGTCTTGAAGTCAAATTGTTCATGCTTTTGTTACCATGAGCTTTGTGATATGTATTTATGAATACATGACATGACAATGATGTTCGCCGTATCACTAAAGTATTATTTTAAAATTTAGATTATGCAGGGGATATTGCTTTTAAGAAAGGCATTGATATTGTGATCTTCAAAATCAATTCAATTCTCAATATCATTACGATTTTCAAAAACCAAAGCCGCTTCACTACAATTAGGATTTCCAGAAACCAAAATATGTTAGGGTTTAGTCAAGGTTGAAGTAAGAGTTTTATTACAGGGTTGGTTTTAGTTAGATTTAAGACTACTTCATTTGGGTTTGGTGGCCATTATAACTAGAAGCATGTATTGAACTCATATTTATAAAACATTCAGCCGCAAGATCCTTCGATATCAGAGATCGGTTCACTATAACTGAGGTTTCCATCTATTAGGGTTAGGATTTATAAAAGGATGAGCCAAGTTTCTTAGTCCAGGGCTTAGTTAGGATCAGGGTTATTTCATTTCGGATCGTTCCATTACAACTAAAGTTTCTGTCTATTAGGATTAGGATTTATAAAAGGATGAGCCAAGTTTCCTAGTCCAGGGCTTAGTTAGGATCAGGGTTATTTCATTTCGGATCGTTCCAATACAACTAAAGTTTCTAGAAAACCGATATCTATGAGGATTGGGATTTATAGAAGGATGAGTAAGTTTCCTAGTCCAGGGCTTAGTTAGGATTAGGGTTATTTTATTTGAAACTATTGTTACAAGTAATTTAGATTGGATTAGGGTTATTTTATTTGAAACTACTGTTACAAGTAACTTAGATTGATCTTTAAACTGATAATTTAGATTGGATTAGGGTTATTTTATTTGAAACTACTGTTACAAGTAACTTAGATTGATCTTTAAACTGATATGTTAAGCTCTCCATTTAGCTAGCAGCATGGATTGATTTTTAAGTCGAATCTATTAAACACAAATATTTATGTTAAGCTCCCCATTTAACTAGCAGCATGGATTGATTTTTAAATCGGATCTATTAAATACAAATATTTATAATAAACTCAGCTGCAAACTCCTCTCTTTTTACTAGATCAACTTAAAAGATCTATAACTATTAATCACTGATATTTATAGAAAGTTCAGTTACAAACTTAATCAGATATATTAAACACAAATATTTATCATAAACTAAGCTGCAAACTCCTCTCTTTTTACTAGATCAACTTAAAAGATCTATAACTATTAATCACTGATATTTATAGAAAGTTCAGTTACAAACTTTCATTCGATCTATTAAACACCTATATTTATAATCAACTCAGATGCAAACCCATCTCTCCATTGCTAGATCAGCTTAAAAGATTTATATTTAATTTTTTAATATGGAATACATATATCCCTGAAAATCTGCCAGGCATGGATTTGTCAGAAGCTTGAGGCTTTGCAACCTATAATCAACTCAGATGCAAAGCCATCTCTCCATTGCTAGATCAGCTTAAAAGATTTATATTTAATTTTTTAGTATGGAATACATATATCCCTGAAAATCTGCCAGGCATGGATTTGTCAGAAGCTTGAGGCTTTGCAACATAGGACTCCTCCCAATTAACCGTAAACCATATCTATTAAAGCACCTGTATTTATAAAAGAATCAGTTATTGACTTTTTTTAATTATATCATCATCTGTGATGTAAATTTGGACAAAATCTCTATTTTCTGTTGTTTAAAGTACTTTTCTGAATGCATAAATGGATTCAGCTTGATGAAAAAACCTTGGGGCACTAGGATTATACAAACATAGCCACTCAAATCTGCAGATCCAACCATTCATCACTGGATTTTGGGCAAAATCAAACGGAAAAAGTTGCTGAAAAACTTCCAAAAGGTAGAACTTTTAGACTACTGCCTTTAAATATATCTCAGATTAAAATGTAAATTGTTTTTCTATAAATATTTCTCAGGATAAGGTGTTTACATTTCTGATAATGGTTTTGGAGATGTATTGATTTTACATTTCTGATTCAATATGAAAAGGTGATCAATAACCAATCTGTAATAGACCATTAAATACAATAACCAACCAAAAACAAAGCATTAAATGCTGCATGAAATTGTGTATATGTTGAATGTTATAGAAAACCATGACCTATATAATATTGTAGCATTATAATAGGCAACCACAACCCTATGCAGCATTTATTACTATGCTGCTGGGTGTTTATTGATCCCCTATATTATGATAGAATATACTGTTCGGCACTATTTTTAAATCCAAACCCAACTGATTGGGCTACTTTTTGAGCACTGATTTACTATGTGCAGACAGCATCATCCATTCACACCCTCCATTTCAAAGTCAGAGTGCACATCAACTCTTTTGATGCCATTAGTCAACTAGTATATTTTCTCTTTGCAAAAACTGCTTGGTTTGCAAATCAACCATATTACTTCTGTGAAAATTCGCTGGTTTCCAATCACTATGTAACTTCTATCAGTTATGGAACTCTGATATAGAGTGAAAAGATAGATTTTCCAATCAACAATGTATCTTTGCGCGAAAAATTCTTCGGTTTTCCAGTCAACCATGTAACTTCTCTTAGTTATTGCACTCTGGTATAAAAATAAAAGATACAGCACTCTAACACAATTTAATTCCTTCAAGACAGGAAACGAAAAAACAATTTAATATTTGTTATGAGAACCCTAGCAAGATCCGTCAATTTTAAAATAAAGGCCATGTTTTACTATTACCGAGTCAAAAAATTATAGAACGATTTACCATGTGCATAGAGCATCAGCCATTCGCACTTCTAACACTTTTTCCATCCCAAACTGTAAAGTGTATCTCAGCGTTTTTGATCCAACTCTTTTTATGCAATCATCTATTTAGTGTATTTTTTATCTCCTTCAAAAACTCTTTGGTTTTCCGACCAGACTTTTTTCATTCAGTGTATTTTTTCTGCTACATTAACTCTTTGGTTTTCCAACCAACCTTGTCACTTAACTTATGGCACTCTGATATACCGAGAAAGGTAGGATAGATTAAAAGGTAAAAACAATTTAATATGTTCAAAGGAGGCTTAACAAGATCCGTCAATGAGGTTTTTATGCAATTATATTTATTTTCTTGCAAGAACTCCCTGGTTTTCCAATAAACCTTGTAACTCATTTTAGTTATCGCATTCTGATATGCAGTAAAAGATAAGATGGATGGAAAGGAAAAAACAATTTAATATTGTAATAAAGTCTTAGCAAGATCCGTGAATAGGGATGTTTTGGAAGGGTTGAGATTTAAATGTAGAAATTAAAGGGTATTATTTATCGATATATGCAATAGTTGTCAATTGGTAGTGAGGATATGGAAATTTTAAACTAGCATATCTTCAAAGTGGGGGAAATGGAAAGCCTAAACAAATAAGGACAATACATGGTTTGAAGATAAAAAGTGTGTTAGATCATATGGTTAAACATCCAAAATTAAATCAATAACCAAACATTAAATATTTAAATAGACATATGAAGCACAACTCAACCCTCTACACAAGTACATAAAGAGATGGGTTGAAAATGTTTTAATATAGTTATTCTAAATACTCTTGCTAAGGAAATTAATATTCTTGGTTAGACACACATGTATGCGATTTGAACTTCAAACTCTCATGAGATCACAAAAACAAACTTGTAGGCATGAAACATCGATCACAACTATCACAATCGAGATCTCTACAAGCTACAAGCTCAAACAGTCCATCGACACATAGTTAAGGAAAATATATCACACGAATGACAAATCACAAAGAAAAATGATGTAAACTTTGTATTTGTGGCCTTAGATTCAACATAGCACTGAGGATAAAATCAGAGACATTGTTCACCCTAATATGTTTGTGAGGATCAAGTGCAAACCTTAATGGCCAATGAACATAATATTGTTGTGAATTTGTGTATTGATGCATATATAATAAATCTTGAAACTATTGAGTATAGCCTACACATAATATGGGCATTTTGCATAGAAATAGCCCTAACTCTTGAGAATATTAATCTATATGTATACATGGGAATAAGTGTCTGATAAATGGGCATTAAGGATTGATATATATACCAATGTTCTTTCTTTGTGGTCAACACCTTAATAATCCAAAAATTCAATCAAGTCAAATAAAATTAAGACAAGTATTTATCTCTTGTCTATAGGTGTATCGTCATCCCCTATCACTGGTGTTGTTGTACACCTTCACCCCTATCCTCTCATCTCATCCACATGTTGGTTAACATTGCCCTTGTCTTCTAGTTTGTGTGATAGTGTATAGATGTACATGGCTCCTTGCTTCAAGGCTATATTTGTAGTTGATCACCAAATTAATGCATGGCATCATTCCTTAAAGGGTCACTCAACAAGATTCCAAGTATTGTCATAGTTGATTTCTAAATGTATATTGAAGAATTTTCCATGTTCTTCTTCCCAAGTAACATCAATTAAAGTTTAAACACATGAAGTCATGTGTCAATTGTTCTTGTGAGAGTATATCGCTGAGAGCTTGGTGTTGTTGATATTATGGTAGCTGCGAGAGGTATTAAACCTCCATGTGTAACCTTGACAAGAATAGAATATTTCGGGAAGCAAGAAGAAACCCTAAAGCATTGAACATAACCTTAGAAGACAAGTCGGCTAAAGAAAATAATAATATTGAGTTTTTAGCCTCTAGAAAGATAAGTCGGCCCAGACAACTAAGGAAGAGCAGTATAAATACATGATGCCAGCTCATTTGGATACACACAACTCGCAACTGCAGAAATTTAGTAAGTGTGCAAGTCTGGAGAGTAGATGCAGTTGCAACTACTGCAACTTGTATTTTCGGTTTTAGGCTTGGACTTTCTCTTGGTTATGGTTTGGATTTTCTGCCTTGTGCGCTAGCTTTGGAGAGAGGTACGCTATATTGATTGGTTATTAGGCCTAGGGTTTGCTTCCAGAATTATTCTCTGTCAAGGTTAAGGTGCTTGGGGGTGGTTTCACCGATTAAGTAGAAACATTGGACAAGTAATGAGTTTGAAGAATGAGCTCAGTGACATGAAAATGAATGACGATGACAACATAACATCATACTTTGTAAGAATCTCTCAGTTAAATTACAAGCTATTGAAGAAATCATTTCAGAAAAGGAACTGGTAAATATAGTACTCAATGGCCTTCCTAGGACATGGGATGCATCTGTTGCAAGCATGAACACAAGAAAGGAATATCCCACATTTGAAGAACTTTGGACTTGTTGTGCACAAGAAGAATCAAGGGTTAACACAAAAGAGAAATCCCAAAGTAAAGATCAAACCTTCACAACAAAGTTTAAGAATTTCAAGAATAAGAAGAAGTTTGGCCTGAGGAAGAAACCAAATCAAGAAAGGGATATGTCAAAAATACAATGCTTCAACTGTCGAAAATATGGTCACTTCAAAAACCATCGTCTTGAGTTAAAGAAAAGGAAGGAAACAGACGAAGCATCTCTTGTTGAAGAAAGGGAACCCTCAAAGAAGACCAAGCAAGATAAAACATACTTCTTCTAAGTCAAGGTAACAATATTCTTCAAAATTCTTGTACATAACATGCTCACATAAGTTCTGTACATATCATGTATATCTATTTCTTAGAAGATAAACAACACCTATGGAAGAACAAGAAGATAAGGATTGCTATCACGATGACTATAAGTCAAGCAATACACATGAAAAAATGAAAATCTTTGTTAACAATTCATGTGGAAGCTATTATATAAGTAACAACTGCCAGAAAAGCTGAAATCAGAATCAAACTTAAAGAGAACTAGATGGAGTCAAAATAGAAAGAAGTCATCAATCAAGAGGGAATTAGAAAAAGACTTGTGACACCTTGTAGAAGGAAATAAGGATGTTAATCTTAGATGGAGGAAGTTGATTACATAATTCCAAAAGAAGAGCATGCATTCATACATGAAGCAAGGATTAGGAGGGAGCTAATCATAAATATGATCGATTGAGGATTATGAAGTATATATCCATTTTCCCATTGAAAGTAGTATCCATGATAAGCAACACATGTTCATTATTGTTAGCGTCACCATTTTTCTTTCCATTTAGAGTCGGTTTTTAAACGTGTGTTGTGACCAATGCATCCAAACATGTGAAGTCAGGTACATTAAAAAGGAAAAAGTATGAATTAGTGAATGGTTGGTTGGCCCTTGGAAACGGGATGGGGTGTCAGAGTCTAAGCATACGTAAATAGTACAAGCACGTTGTTCCCAAAGAGTCGGGTCTTGTCAAAAGTTAGTCTCTATGTGCCCCAGGTCGAGTTAAGCAGTTAATGGAAGTCGTTTCGGCAAGTGTTGTGGCTATTATCAGTTCATCATGAGGGTCGAAGGAACAAAAAATCACGATGTTCGCATCACATGCCCCTTGCAAACCTTATCGTTTGTACCTTGCACGCAAGGATCTGTTATTGGAGATCTTTGGTTTGATTCAAAAAATCTCGTCGCCATGAATTCACCGTTCACCGGCACGATTCCTCCTTTTGCTCGACTCGTTATATCAAATGCTCAGCACCCATTTCAGTCGTGAAACCAGGTCCGCACTCTGTCTACAATTCCCCTTGCCAGTTCAGGTCGATCAAAATTCCTTCCCTGTGCATTTGTCGGATACACTGCGCGTAGAATACATATAGGTCGCACCATGGCGACCTCCCAAAGGATAAGGAATGGCGCGCGAAGCAGCAGAATTGCCAGGTCCAAGCCCCAAAACGACTCAGAGTTGTTCTCACCTGCAGCAGGAATTCTGAAGGACGCGAAAGGAGTTATTCCTTTACCCACAGAGGCGATCAGATCAAACCGCACAGAACCTGAAGCAGAAGGACTTGCGCAGGGAGGAAAGACAGTAGAAGCCGCGTCTCCCCAACAACAAATACCTTGGAGAAGGGGTAGGCCAAGGAAGAACAAGGAAGTTGGGGAAACCCGATTTTTAGAAGAGCAGCGTGCCAGATCGGTGGCTGAAGAACTACTCATGCGTGCCATCCAGTTAGAGCCTGCTAGAGGATCGAGTCATGAAGGCAGGAGCAGAACAAGGGAAATGGATACCATAGGAGCGAATGATCAAGAGCCATCTCAACAATTGAAGCAGGCAAAGTTGGCTATTGCTGAACTCTACCAGGAAAACATGGAGTTGAGGCGGCAACTAGTGACAAAGACTATGGAAGCATCCGCAGAGAAATGTCGCGAAGGAAATGTGGCATGGCTAAAAAGACAGCTCAGAGAGGCGCAAGACACCATTGTACAGCTGCAAGAAGCACAGAGGTTGTCAGAGGAAAGGCATACGAAGCATTCTAGGGAATGTGAAGCGATTGAGAAGGAAGCCCATGCGGCTCTCTTCGACGCGCAAAAAAAACAAGTTTAGCTGGTGTTCATCTTTGCATCGGCAAACATAAGACAAATATTGGCAGTTTTGAAGGACACATTTCCCTAAAGCACTCTACCATTTTGATAACGGTCGTGACAATCAAACAACCACTTGACTTGCACATTTTTCCCAGCAAATGAGTGCGACACAAAAATCAAAGCAGTTATAGCAGATAACGAGTTCCTGGCAGACACATGTCCGCTTAGACATCTGATCAAAGGGAAACACTGACACATATTTTCCTTGTATTGAGACCTAACCGATGATCAGATCCTCATCGCAAATTTGCGAACAGTCACGTGTAAACAGACGTCATTATTGTCTATTTTTCAAAAGCGTAATGCGAAGAGTCTCTAACGCATACTACTCAGTTTCCTAGTTTTTAGAGCTAGCAGTTAGAAAACAGGGTAGCCCAAGTAGTGCCCTCGTTTATATATTTCATCTTTTCGATGTAAGCCAGGTTGGTTGGCAAAATTGGTAGACGATAACTATTGTATGTAATTTGAGTTTTTGACCGAAACTTAATGCAAAGGTCCTGCAACTTGATGAAAAGATTCTAATTGTAGCAGTCGGATGTATTGTGCCTCTTTCTTTGCGTACATGCTTCATATCATCTTTATTCATATATTTTTCTATCTATTTTAGAACGAATTTTTGAACCTGTGGATTTGCTGCGCAGTGCCCCTTGTTCGCGTCACTTAGACAAAACGTTTTCTTCTAAAAGATAACTCTGAATTCGCCCATAGCGATGCTCCAAGTTACTTCTTGTTTTTTCTCCCCCGCCACACATTACGATTTTACACTGAAGATTGTTGCTCGCTTAGCCTTATCCTCTCAAGTCCAGTCACTGAGTCATTTATCTCTGTCATTTCCTTGAATCGACTCCATAGCCCACGTTTTACGTTCTTGCGCGAATATAACCAGAACCCATTTTATCAAAGGTGTTAAATCTAGCCACTGCTTTCAAAGCCATATCCCGCGTGGAGACCGCGACTCTCAAGAGATCCCTCTCTAGATCCGAAAGGCTAGTTTCAGGTCTCAAAGTTGGTTGAAAAATTTACCTTCGTCGTTTGTTTATCAGCCGAACAGATTTACGGAGTGATAACAAGTCTGACTCTAGAAGAAGTCTTTTTTGAAAAGAAGCCTTAAAGTATCATTGGTTGTCTATCTACATCCATAATCCTATGATGAAAGGAAGAAGTTGCAATCTTTAGGGCATATAGAAGACCCCATGGACCCAAGAGCTAAAGAGAGCCCTGAGGAAGAACATGAAGATTCCAAGAAAGAAAGAAAAGCAAGAATAATCAGTTATTATACCGAGAATCACAAGACTACCAGTTTGGTTTGAACCCACTAAGAAGCAATCAAGCAGAAGAAATGGAAGTTATGATAAGGAACAATGTATGTAAGAAAATGTGAAAAAGACTTATGAATGGAAGCATTGCAAGATTCAGAGTTTCTTCCAGAAGGAGGGAGAAGACTATGACAACAATTTGTTCTAGTAAACTAGTTATACCTCTTGTAGTATCCATGGATTAGAATTTACATGTAAAAGATTGTTCTTCCTAATAAAGCAAGTGAGAAAGAATCTTATACCAAAAAGAGACCCATGTATGCATATATAAGAAGACCTTGTATGGATTCAAACAACTTGATGCAGAGTATCTCATATATAGCAGAAGCGTGGTGAAAACTTTCTATGATAGAGATAGTGTATCAGAATAGTTACTCAGAAGTCTGGGATGATGGATTGCTAATCCATGGCAAACTCTCATGATGACAAAAGAAGTGCTACTTGGATATGTTTCAGTTTGAGCCTTGTTGCGATGTCATGAGCTAGCAACAAACATAAGTGTTGAATTTGACCATGATATATTGTAACAATCAAGACTATATGAAGCCTTCAGAGAAAACCAGTGTTCTATGACAGATTGAAGTACATTGAGATCAAGCATTATATTCTCTGTGATGAAGTCCAAAAAAGAGAAATGGTTTTCCAATATATCTCCGCAGATGAGCAGATAACAGATATTTTGGTAAAGCCTTTGTCCAAGATGAAAAGTTTGCGTACTCAAGAAACAAGCTGGGGCTTGTGGAGACGAATTCCTTATTGAAAAATGAAGAGATTACTCCCAGGTTGGGAGGGAGCACTGCTATGTTTTTGATTTATGGACAATCATTTTTTAGTTTGAAAAATGGTCCAGGATGAGCAGTTCCTTTCCAGTTTGGAAAGTGGTTTGAGATTTTTGACAGACATTCATTTTCCAGTTCAGAAAATGGTCTAGATCAGACAATCATTTTCGTAATGAAAATGGTCTAATAGATTGTTGATGTACAATAGACATTGATTCCCCTTTGTGGCCAGTGTGGGGGAATGGTTTAGGACGATCATTCTTCTTGGCAGTCATTTTGAGTAGTGGTCAAGTAGAATGGTTCGCCTCGTCGGGCAATCATTCTTTTGAAATTCCCAGTTGTGAGCAGTTTCGAAGAATGGTCTGTTTTGGAGGTTGGTGCAAGGCAATCATTTCCATTAGGAAATGGTTTGGACAGTGATTCCCTAGGGCAGACTCATTCTATCTAGGTTGCACTATGATTAGTGTCAGAGGAACGACCCAATTAGGTGAATGGTCCAGATTCAACAAT
>JASDQU010013405.1:80888-99732 GCA_032191745.1 Picea mariana | reverse complement strand
ATTCGTTCAAGGGACCTTTGATTACCCTAATTTTTTTTTTTGGGGTGCCTTAAGCATTGATTGGTTGTGGGAATTTCCAAAGAGATAATAAAAACCTAAGGTTTAGGAGGATGAGCTCCCATGAAACTCCACTTTGTAAAATATTTCAAAGGGTGAACTCCGTGGTGAATCCATTCTTAAAAGTTTTGGTTTTGAAGAATGATCTGTTGGAAATTCTAATGAAAGAATTCTAGAGTTAAAAGAAAATTTTCATTGTGACTCCAACAAAGAGCCTTTTTCATGTTGTGATGCTCCTTTGTGTCTTCCACCAAATCCACCAAATACTACAAAATTTGCGACATGTGACGTCCCCCAACTTAAATTGTAGCTTATCAACTACAATTTATACACATATTTAACTAGATTATGATACCCACAATGAAATTCATATAAAACATTCTAAATGAACATGAATGAAACTATTAAACTCATTCACAACAAAAAATAAACCATTCACATACACAGAGTTAAGAATAATAATTAAACTCATGGGATAACTTAGAAAATAGATAAACACTTATCTTTTTAAAACGTTTGTGCCATCAACTGCTTGGGAAGGACGTTCCATCCAACCATAGACCTATTGTTCTAATTCTCAACAACAATTCACCCTCGAGCTGGGGCTATGAATCCACAAAAGAAGGGTGCCTCTCATAATCCACTCACAACTCAATATCACACAACCCATTTGTTTCCTCCTACAACTATCTCAAATTTCCTCCATCTCTCTTCCTCTTGACCTGCCCAACCCAAGGAATGTACCCCTTCAATATTCTAATCCCATCAGACATCCCATTCATTTATGAGGGTCTCTCTAGTACAAGTAACCAAGAATCTCTCTGCTGGGAACTCAAGGGAACTCACTGTCAGGAAAAACTACCAACAACCAACGACAAACACTTGTTGTTACAGTGCAACCCACTCAAGAGTTCACTCTTTAGGCCTCACAACCCGAATCTTCAATTTCTAGTTCCAAAATGCTCCAAAATCACTCCAACATTCTCCAAAATTTTCCCAACCTTGTTGCTCCAACTCCCATGCTCTTCTGCTCTATTCTCTTCTTGTTGTTCATGTAAAACTGACTGTGTAAAATTATCTGTTACTACCCATACAAATTTCCTCTCTTTTCCCAAGATAGTTTGTTTCTCACTCTACCCGATGTTGATTATACTTCAACCCCATGCTTCCAATAACTATGGGATGTGATTTATACACCCACCCTCTTACATGAGTTTAGTGACTGGGCTCTCATACACTCAAACTAAAAATAGAAGGTTGTCCCCATATAATAATAAAATTCAGAAAAATGGGTTTGAATTAATACCCATAATTAATTCCCCCCCTTGGACCCCTCTTAGACACTCCCTAGGCATTCCCCATTTTATTTTGGATTAATCACCCCCCATCTCTCTCCATATCCCTAACAACTGGTCTCACATGATATTTATTATAATTCAAAAAATACATTTTGCATATAACATAGCTTGGTCGTAGCCACATATTATATCTACATTATGCACTAATTGAACTAGGGATTATAGTGGGGATGTTTCATTTTCCCTCCCCTACAACTGTGAATCATTATCGATGCACTGCACCATGCTGAAATACATATATAAATTTACATCACAATAATCAGAAAATAAAACAAAATTATGCAATCTTTACCCTCCAATAGCTGTCCCAACCATAATCTCTTGTTCTTCTCAACCTGCTAACCCAAGGAATGCGCCCCCTTCACCACCCTCATTCCATTGGGTTGAACCATTCTTTTATTATGGATATCAATGTAGGTGACTAAGAATTTTTGAGATGTGGTTCCAGAATCTAGCTGCCTAAAAATGGAGTCTTGCATTTTAGCTTTTATTTTCTTCAAAATCAACAAAAAATTGTGCATATTCCTCCTGTATCATTTCTTCATGCTCCTATGTTGCATCTTCAGGATCATAGCAGGTCCATTGAAACTTTACCATCCATATGGATTTTTTCTAGAGCACTCTGACTTTCCGATCCATGATGCATATTAGTTCCACCCATAAATCCCTTTCGTTTTCCACCTGGATCACGGTCCAATCAATTATGTGGTTAGGGTCATTCACATATTTATTTAATAATGACACATTAAATACATTATGCATTCTCATGGATGCCTGCAATGCTAGCATGTATGAAAATGGACCTATCTTTTCTAATATTTTGAAAGGCCCACAATATCTTGCTGCCAACTTCAGGCAACAACCCAATCTTATTGAACTTCTTTTTTCTTTCACTATTAGGAAAACATGTTCTCCCACTTTAAAATATCTTAAAAATATATTCTTGTTTGGATAAATTTTCTGCCTGTCTTGGGAAGCCTTTAAATTCTACCTGATCTTCACCATCTATTCTTCCATTTCCTTTAACAAATTTGACCCAATGATAGCTTTGTCTACTGGTTTATCCTAACTCACTAGTGTGTTACATTTCCTGCCATACAAAGATTCAAATGGAATAATTTTTAATGAGGCTTGATACGTGATTATTATAATGTATTCTTCCATTTCCTTTAACAAGTTTGACCCAATGATAGCTCTGTCTACTGGTTTATCCTAACTCACTAGTGTGTTACATTTCCTGCCATACAAAGATTCAAATGGAATAATTTTTAATGAGGCTTGATACGTGATTATTATAAATAAACTCCACTAAGTGGATATAGTCTTCCCATTTTTATGGCTAGTCCATCACATACATCATGAGCATGTATTCAATGATCCTATTGGTCCTCTTTGTTTTCCCATATGACTCTGGGTGATATGTTGTACTAAGATTCATATTTTTCCCAAAGCCTTTGAACAAACCTTGTCACAATTTGAATGTAAACTTGGAATCTCTATTTGAAACTATTTCCTCGAGCACTCCATGTAGCATGGTGACTTCCTTCATGCAGATCTCTACAATGTTTGTTGCCTTGTGTGTTGACTTCACAGGAACAAAATGTGCTACCTTAGTCAATTTTTCTACCACCTCCATGATGGAATCATGCTACTTCATTGTTTTGGGAAAATTTGTAATAAAATATACTATGACCACTTCTCACTTCCATTATGGAATGGACAATGGTTGTAGCAGCCCCACTGGATGTCTAGCTCTATCTTTAACTTCTGGCACTCTAGACATCGAGATATGTAGTTAGCCACTTATTTCTTCATTCTCGGCCAAAAGTATTGGCACCTTATAGATGTAATGGATTTATGATATCCTGGGTGCCCAATATATGACACATTGTGCATTAAAGTATGTAGATTTTCACAGTTCCTCATAATGTTGTTTGAAATTTTGGAAATAAACTATGTAAGGAGTTTTTGAAACATCCAATGTTTTGAGTGGACACTCCACCCACCCCTACCCCAACACTCTTTTCATACTTATTGCTTCAACAATCCTTGATCATGGGTGGAGTTCCCACTCGAAACGTTGGACGTTTCAAAAACTCCTTACACAGTTTATTTCCATAATTACAAACAACATTGTGCATTTATCTCAACACTATATTTTTCAGCTCCATGGAATTCAACACATACACCTTGCCTCTGTACAAGAGGATTCCATCCTCTTTCAATTCATATATATATATATATTTTAAATTTATGCTATAAAAATATTTGCGGTAAGTTTTCTTTTATTTGTAAATAATGACGATCTGAATTTGTTGCTTCAATAATTTTGTCTTTTAAATATATCTTGTATATGTTGATGGCTGAGAAATGCATTTCACGAGCTCTTCTACTGAGTGTATCAACCACCTGATTTTCTTTTCCTTTGATATGTTTAATTTCAAAGTCATACTCATTAAGAAACTCCAGTCATCTAGTTTGTTTGACATTTAATGTTGGATGTCCAAATAAATGTTTTATACCACAATGCTTAATTCTTAGCTCAAATCTCCTCCCCATGAGGTAATGTATCCACATTGTTAATGCATGTATAATGAATGCTAATTCTAGATCATGAGTACCATAATTTATCCCATGCTCTTTTAATTTCTGAGACTCATAGCACACCACATGATCTTTTTGATCGAGGACTCCATCGAGCCCTTCCTTGCACACATTCGTGCACACTATAAATTCTTCATATGAATCTGCAATTTGTAATATGGGCACACTTGTCAAGATACATTTAAATTATTGAAAACTTTCTTCACACTTGGAAGTCCATTCAAACTTCACTCCCTTCTTTTGCAAAGAAGTGATTGGGATTGCAATCTTTGAAAACCCCTTTATGAATCTTTGATAATAACCTGCAAGACTCATAAATGATTTGACCTCTGTCACATTTCTTGGCACTGGCCATCCTTTAATGGCCTGTATATTTTTAGGGTCAACTTCTATCCCATCTACTGAAATAATATGTCCTAAGTAGTGAACTTTGTTTTGATAAACGATGAACTTAATTAACTTGGCACACACCTTATGCTCCCTTAAAACCTTTAGCAACATTCTTAGATGTTTCTCATGCTCCTCCTTAGACTTAGAGTATATGAGAATATCATCTAAGAAAAAATCACAAACTTGTCCAAGTACTCCCTGAACACTCCATTCATGAGAAACATAACAACAATTGGGGAATTTGATAGTTCAAATGGAAATACCATGAATTTATAATGCCCATACCTTGTTATAAACATTGTCCTCTTGATATCATCTTCTTTTATCCTCACTTGATGATAACCCGATCTCAAGTCAATCTTGGAAAATATCCCTACACCTTTCAGCTAATCACATAGATCATCAATCCTTGGAAAAGGAATATTTTTCTTTATAGTGACCTTATTTGTTATGATCCAATGCCTTAAAAATGATAAGAAGTCAATAATTACAGTCCACTTTGAGGGGGAAACCTCCTTTTACAATATATCCACTTAAGAATACAATATGAGATGAGATAAGATGATCCTAAGACTAGGTCTCCTTGGCATATATATATAGGATATAAAGGGTACAAATATAATGAAAGGGTGCGATGAAGGAGTTTAGAGCCTACATGTAATTATAACACAAGAAATGCAATAATTTGATAAGGGGATTAATAAGGGGTTTTATACCTTACATGGGGATTTTTTCTAGGGCTTCCCCTCCCCTTCAAACAGGTGTTGTCCTCAACACTTGACAACCACAACTATGTCTACATGAAGAAATCATCTTCCCATGTTGCCTCTTCTATTGGCAAGTTCTTACATTTGACTAGGTACTCGGTAATTGCTTGATTTCATAGTTTCCTAATAGTTTTCACTGGGGTCTTATCACTGATTATCTTCTTTAAGAAAGAAACATGGAATACTGGATTTACACTTCCTAGTCGCCGTGAATAGCATAGTCATGATCTTGAGTAGGTGGAAGACCCTTAGGTATCTCTCCAAATACATTCGAATGATTTTTGATAACTTTTTGGAGATCCATTGGAACACATGATATAGATTTTTTAACATCTATTGATCTCAATTGTGCAATTACACCATGGTGTCCTTTTTTGAGTAATTGTTTCATGCTGTTAGAGCTTATCACTTTAGAGGGTTTCCATTGAATACCACTAATCTCAATTTCCTTTCCTTCTGAGGAAAATCTCATGAAAAGATCTTGAAAATTAAAGGCCATTGTTCCCAATGATTGTAACCCTTAGATCTATATTGCAACATCAACACCACCCATTTGGATGGAAATAATGGGACTATCCAATAAATACTCCCCCATATTGATCTTAATACTATGGCACTTCCTTGAACAATTTATGATGCCTCCATCTACAATCATTACTTGGAAGTTTGGTGCTAGATATTCACAACAATTAAGATCTTTTGCTAGTTTGAAATTGATGAAGTTACGAGTACTGCTAGAATCAATCAATACCGTTACCTTTTTCTTTTTGATATATCCTTCTATCTTGATTTTTTTTGGATTACTGATTCCTGCCAATGCCTGACACGATATTGTTGGAGTAGTCTCTTCTAGATCTAGATATTGTGATGGTTCCAATTCTTGATCTTCTTCCTCTTCATTGTCTATGTAGAATACTTTCTTCTCACTGCATTTATGCTCCTTACTGTACTTTCTCCCACAATTAAAACATAGTCCCTTTGCTCTCCTTTCATCCATTTGTTGAGGTGTCAACCTTGTTGGTTGAGGTACGATTATCTCATGAGCCCTAAAATGATCTCTGCTTCATGTGTATGCTCCACTAGTAGACTTGAGTGTAGCCTTATCATTGGCTTGAATATGAAAAACATTTTGCATGGATTCCATAATATTTGTAGGATGTATTAAGAAAATATCATATTTGATGTCATGTTTTAATGCATCCATGCAAGCTTACAACAATTTTTGATCACTTATGTCATCCACCCTTGTGGCCAATGCTTGAAATTCTGAATTATAATCTTCAATATCACCTAAGTGCTTGATTCTTGTCAATTGAATGAAGTATTCATGTTCCCACACTTTCCCATATTGTGCTTCTAAGTCTCTTGTAAATGAACCCCAAGTATAATGATAAAGAGGGAGCTGCATTTTCACTATCCATTGATACCATTGATATGGTTTTATCTCAAAGTTCAAAGTTGCTATGTGAATGCTTTTCTTATCGTCGATAATATTATATAGTTCAAAATGTTTCTCCATTTGGTTCACCTAGGTACATACCTCTTTTCCATCACACTTCTTTAATTCGACCTTCGTAAAGTTGAATTTAGGACCCCCACCATAATTAACTCCACTATTAGAGTTAGATTCACTAGTTGAAAATAACTTATTATTGGTAGTTTGTTCAACATGAATACCACTTTTATTTTCATGAGTTCCTTGCATTTTGATATCTCCTTTAGGGAGTCTCTTGTCTAGAGCTTGAAAGATCATGGAAGATATGGAATTTTGCATTTCCTTCATGGAATTTTGTATTTCTTCTTTATTTTCATCCATCTTCCTTTCCATTTCTTGATTTTTTCTGTTATGTATGTCATTTTCCTCCAATTTGGATAGTCTGTTATGTATGTCATTTTCTTCTTGAGTCATAGATGAGACTTCTCGAGGTTTAATTGGTGTTGTCATATTTTTGGGACCCATATGGAATAATAACAATAATAATACTCCTCTATTCTATCTTTATCACAATTTTTGAATCACCATAAATAGATCTTCCAATAAAAATTTATGCCAATTGTAAGTTACATACCCTTCAAACCCTTAATTTGGAGTCTGCCCTCCTAGCCGACCTTCCTTATGATGTAATTATGAAATTTCGGCCCTTATGATTCTAAAATTTTGTCTTGTATTACTTTTATATGTCCTATCTTCAATACCACAAGTCTTATCAAAATTGAATGTGCCAAGTAGAAGTTAGGGTAGCTTCCCCACACCTTGCTGATTTTTGGCCTTTCCAGGAGAGTGAAATTGTACAACATTCCACACACACAATATTTGATATCTGATTCTAAAACATGTACTCAAAATACTACAGACTATACTCTTTCCAATGCAACTAGTCTAATTGAATTTGGATCCTCTCTGAAGAAGATATGACTATTTTATCTGGGGTAACACCTATTTGAGACTAGTTGATAGGACTAGTCATATACCCTATCTTCCACAGGGTGTGTATCATAAATTTTTATGAACCAAAATATAAAAGTTTTACCACATATACCTTTATATGTCCTATAAATAACCTCCAAGTTTCACGGTCTAAATCATCCCATTTTTTTTTTATAGTGAAAATGCTGAGATGACTTGATTGGAGAAGAAAAACCCTAGGATCAATGAGCTTTGATGCCAAATGTTATGATCCAATGCCTTAAAAATGACAAGAAGTCAATAATTATAGTCCACTTTGAGGGGAAAACCTCCTTTTACAATATATCCAGTTCAAAATACAATATGAGAAGAGATAAGATGATCCTAAGACTAGGTCTCCTTGGTGTATATATATATATATATATATATATAGGAGACAAAGGGTACACATATAATGAAAGGGTGCGATGAATGGGTTAAGAGCCCACATACAAATATAATACAAGAAACATAATAATTCGATAAAGGGGCTTAATAAGGGGTTTTATACCTAACATGGGGGATTTGTCTAGGGATTAATATTATTCAGCAGTCTGAAATCAATACACAACCTTAATATCCCATCCTTCTTATTTACAAAAATAACTGGGGCTCCCCAAGGTGACACACTTGGGTGTATATACCCCTTCTTCAAAATTTCTTCAAGATTCACCTGCAACTCTTTCAATTCTAGTGTGCCTATTTTGTAGGGTGTCTTGGATACCAAGGAATATCCTAGCACTAAATCAATGGAGAAATCAATGTCCCTCTTTGATGCCAATCCTAGAATTTCCTCAAAAACATCTTTAAAATCTCTCAAGATTGGACGGTCTTCAATATTTGTCACTTTATCTCTAGTTGCCTATTCCACATGGGCTGCAAAATATTGACATCCCTTCCTAAAACTCTTTTTTAGTTGCATGGATGAAATTTATCTAAGAGTTACAACCCTCAAAATTCCTTGAATCTTACCTTGTTGTCCTTTCTCATCAAGACAAATTATTGTCTTGTTGTAACAATCTAGGACAACATGGTGTTTTTCCAACCAATCCATGCCAATTAGATAGTCATGTGAACACAAAGGTATAATGATTACATCTACCTTTTTTTTGAGTCCATTCATGTATATTGGGAAATGTTTAACCAACCCATTGATATTTCTTTTATCCCTTGTGGCTAACTGAACTAACCAAGATTTTTTATGCTTACTCCTTTGCAAGTGAAATATTTGAATAATGTTAGAGTTTATGTAACTATGACTAGCTCCAAAATCAATTAAAATTGCTATAGGTTGATTATTAATCTTACCTCCCACTTCAATCACGGAGGATTGATAATTTGCTTGCTTGTTGTCCAAGGTTGCGTAAACCCTTGACATGCTTCCTCCCATGTCTTCAACTATTTTATCCTCTTGAATGTTGTGTAAAGTCCTCATTATTTCACCTTTATAAGGGTAGTACCTATATAAGTGATCCCCCTCACATCCCCAACATTGTACAGGATGCTGCCTTGGCCTTTTCCCAAAATAATCTATTTTCTTGTGCTCATTTTGGGTTGACCATCCTTGCTGATTTGCTTAGGAGTTATTCTTGAAAAAGGGTGGCTTAAAACCTTTTTACCTTTGATCCCCCTTTCCTTTCATCTTGTCATTCCAAGTCTTTTGGGAGACTGGCCTTCCTCTATTTCTCATAGAGATGATTTTCTCTCCTTATGGTCTCCTCCAAAGTCATGGGGTTATCATATTGTATCTTTTCACCGTAGAAGGAGGGTAACCCACTTAAAAACCTTTAGATTTTGACATTTTCATCTTTTATGAAGTCCACATACTTCAACAATTCAAATAACCTCTTCTCATACTCATCCATTGTAATTCTTCCCAACTTGATTTCAAAGAAATATTTCATATTCCTCTCATAGTAATGCTCATAAAAAGATTTCTCTTGGAAATATCCATTGAACTTCCTCCATGAGACCCTCTTATCATCTAGTGATTGGATTTATCAAGTTGATACCACCACATGGTTTCCTTTAGTTTCAAGTGGTAGGTTGCAATTATTGTTTCCACCCTTGAGGGGTAATCATGTAGATGGAAATATTTCTTCATTTCTAACAACCAGGCCTCTACCTCTACTCCCTTCCTATGATCACCATTGAAATTTGGTGGCTTGATCTTCCTGATTTCACCTTGCAAGATGTCTCCCTCAAGCCTTTTCCTCTGTCTCCTAACATGAGACACACTTGGGATAATACCTAGCCATGAACTCATATAAGATCTCCTAGTGTATTTCTATGGGGAATGATGGCACCTGATCCTACTCCTCGACTTCCTGTCATTCCCATGCTCATCCCTTCTACTATGGGACTTGGATGCTGTCACTTTTCTATTACTAGCTTCTTGTGTTGTGCCAGAGTCTTTATTGGCTTCCTTCTACAGCATGTTCAAGCTCTATAGTATCTCTTCCCAAGATTTCATAATATTTTCATTATCATCCCTATAACTTTACACTTCTCTCTACATAGTTACAAGCTCCTCATAGTTTTATGCTCTTGCCCATCTCTTCTTCCATTAGAATTTGTCTCAACATTCCTCATGTTGACATGCAGACCTATGAATTCCTCCTCATGGTTGTAGGACCCTTGGACATATTCCATTGTTGTGGTTCTCATATAGGAACCAAAATTCTATTTTTGAACCTCTAATTCTACAGAAAATGTGCATGCAAATAAATTTATGTTAGACAAAAATACACACACACACACACACACACACACACAATTTTGGAAAAGAATGCATACATTTTTCTTCCCTTTAATTCCACCAATCATATTGTTTTGATTTGAATGCAAAATTCACTGCTCAAATTAATTTCTTGTGTTAGTATATGGATTCTCCTCCTCAAGACCTTTCCATTGACTATTCATTTTCCCAATTCTGAGTTCCAAGAAGAAAGATATGGTCTTCAAAAGTTTTGACCATTTTCCCCTTTACAACCTTGTATGCTACATGCGTCTTCTTTATCTCCTAGCACATTTTTTGATACCTAGAATTCAAATCTATCTCCATAGCTAACTTCTATAGTCCATTATCTTTCCATAGACTGCTCCTAGGCCCCAAATAGACTTCTGAGCTAGGAATTATTCCCTCTAGAAGAAATATGGTACTAAATTTTACCCTTGAATGTTTAGGCTATAACTTCTTCATACAAGATCTATTTTGCACTAAGAATAACTCATTAGAAATCTCTCCTTGAGCTCTTTCATTTTAGAAGCATAAACTTTGTTTAATATATGTACACACATTATTGAAATTTGATTTTCTAAAAATGCCGTTTAGGCCCTAAAAAATGCCCGGCAAGATGAAGACCTTCAAAAACTGGAAATTTTCCGGAAAATTCACTAATTTACTGTTGTAACAGTCTTTAGATTCGAACTGTTAATCTCAGGTTTGGGAATAATCCCAACCATTAATCTGCTTAGCCTTGCCAAGCCATGGTTGGACCTCCACAAGCTTATTAGAAACTCTTCCTCGGACTCCTCCCATTGGAAGGTCCAAGTTATTGGGCACGTGGACTCCCCTAAAATCTATGGTCCGAAACACGATTAGACTCTTCTCATCGGAAAATATCCATTACAAACAAGTTTTATTTTCTTATTTCCCTTTTTGAACTCCAAAATTTGATAGCCTATCGGGCTCGCTTGGTCAGATTCACCCATCGATATCATTCTCTCCAAATGATACCTTCCGATAACATTCTTCTGAAGACTATCAGGAGCCATCCCTTTGGAAGCCATCATAACACTCTCTTCCAAGCCATCGATACTCTCCTCTCTAAAAAACTACACCCAACTGCCATGTGGAATTCTTTGATTCGCTCACCCTTGTTGACATGTCCCCTAACATGGCACGCTAATGTGGCAACTAACTTAGGATTCTCTTCCAACCTCGACCCTTCTAAGACAACATGCTCACTTGATAGATTGGAAGGTTAGAAATCATGCTGACCAATGACCATGATCATCTCGGGTTCCAAAATTGCACACTGGTTACCTCAGTCAAAATGACTTCATCAGAAAATATTCACCACCACTAGACTTCTGATAACACCTTCCAAGGTTTCCTTTCCAATAGATCTAATGGATGAAACTACTCACATCATACATTCCAGATCTTCTCGGAAATATCCAACTATTTTACCTTTTACTTAGTTGGACTGACTTCATTGGAAAGTGAATTCATCCCCGAACTTATCGAATGGACCTTTTTGAAGCCACTCTTCTGAGAAATCTAACGGCTGAGAAAGAATCTGATTGATTTGATGACTCTTGTTTCTTTGAACTTCTACCATTAGGCACCCCCCCTTATACTCAACCTCATGACCAACTCCAAGGTTTTTGCGAAACATTCTTTTCGAATTCCTGTCGGGAACGGCCTATTTAGAACCTCTGTGATTGGATCTTGATTGTCAATTCTCGAGGTCAAATTAATTCAGGAGGTTGATTACCATATTTCGTGGCTGCCATGAACACACAAGAATTCGATCGTATAGGCCAAAATTGACTATGAAATCGGCAATTCGATGCCATAAATTTCCTTCTTCAACCACTCTAAAGCACTTAAACTCAAAATCTATTCATAATTTGGGGATTTCACTTCAATTCACCATTTTCCCCCAAATTCGTCACAAGACGAAATTTGCAACCATGATTTTTCTCAATTCACACTAGCTCTTGGCCCATATAAGCTCAATGTTGAACCTTGAGCTATGATACCAATATATAATGTCCTCTACCTTAACCGAGGAACATTACTATAAAGAAATACACATGAAATTGATATTTTCTTCTACTAATTAATTCTTGTAGCTTACCAGCTACAATTTATACACATATTTAAGTAGATTCTGATACCCATAATGAAATGAAACTACATCGTTCTAAATGAACATGAATGCAACTATTAAACTCATTCACACCAACAAATAAACCATTCACATACACATAGTTAAACACATGAATTAAACTCATAAGATATATCAGAAAATAGATAAACACTTATCTTTTTAAAATTTTTGTGCAACTAGCTGCTTGGGAAGGATGTTCCACCCAACCATAGACTTGTTTTTATAATTATCAACAACAATTCACCCACGAGATAGGGTTAGGAATCTACAAAATAAGGGTACCTCTCACAGTCCACTCACAACTGAATATCACACAACCCACTAGTTTCCTCCTATAACTATCATGGATTTCCTCCATGTTTCTTCCTATTGACCTGCCCAACCCAAGGAATGTATCCCTTCATCGTTCTCATTCCATCATGTGTCCCATTCATTTATTAGGGTCTCTTTGGTACAATTAACCAAGTATCCCTCTGATGGGAACTCAAGAGAACTCACTGCGAGGAAAAACTACCAACAACCAACAACAAACACTTGTTGTATAATGTAATCCACTAAGGATTTAACTCTTGAGGCCTGAAAACCTGGATCTTCAATTTCTCATTTCAAAATGATACAAAATGCTCCAACATGCTCCAAAATTCACCCAGACTTGTTGCTCCATCTCCCATGCTCTTCTCCCTTATTCTTTGCTTGTTGTTCATGTAAAACTGAATGTGTAAAACTGTCTGTTACTACCCATACAAATTTCCTCTCTTTTTCCAAGATAGTTGACTGCTCACTATGCCCAATGTTGATTTTAATACAACCCCATGCTTCTAATAACCATGGGATGTGACTTTTGCGCCCACCCTCTTACATGAGTTTGATGATTTGGCTCTCATACACTCAAACATAAAATACAAGGTTGTCCCCAAATGATAATAAAATTCAGACTTATGGGTTTGAATTATACCCATAATTAATTCCACCCCTTGGACTCCTCTTAGACACTCCCTGTTGAAATATTGTAACTACGAAGTATATTCTAATTATAATTAAGTTATTATTAAATAGATAAATCCCCTTTTATGGATTTATCATGTCGGGCTTTGTATAAGCCCAAATCCCTTATTGTGTACTGGTCAAACCCTAATTATATGCTACTAATTAAGAAGTCACCCCCATGCCTAATTAAAGTGGTTTTAGCCACTAAGTGAAGAAGTAGGCCCTGCTTGATGAAGAGACACCACTCTAGCCCTTGTCAACAAGTATAAATAAGAGTGGAAGGTTCCTCATTAGCTCACTCACTCAAGTCACTCATCTAATGCGCAAGCTTGAAGGAAGGTGCAGTTGTGGGAAGAAGAAAGAGAGAGGCACATTGCTCAGTGTTGGATATTCTATTGTGTTTGGTATTTTATCTTGGCATTGTATTGTAAATCTATATTAAGGAAGTTTTTGCTAGGTTTTCTCCCCAATGAGGGTTTCCCGGAATAAATGTTGTGTACCTTGTGATTGTGTATCTTTTAGTGATCCTGCTTATGCTATTATTGTCTAGTAAATTGAAAAAAACTTAATAATAGCTCTAAATTTAATATGGAATCAAATCTTGACTAAATAATGCACCTTTTGTAATGACCCCATCGTTACAACAACAAGAGAATAATTTTTTCTTTTTTTCGGGGGCAAGAAGGCGACGATGACAACAGTTTAACCACACCATTGATGACGAACGCAAGCACGTAGTCTAGGAAATAGGATACTATGACACCACGCACAGACACAAGGGAAACTAGGTAAAACATGCACAGAATAACAAGGAGGAATGACTACCCGCACGACACAAACATAACCATGCCTACAAGCTAAAGGACAACATCCCCATCCCAACGCAATAGCTTAGACGAACAAGGACTAGAACCTCAAGGCACGAAAACCAAACATCTGAAGGTGTTCATCCCATGTGCTAAAAGAAACTTGCAATGCCCGAAAACACTCACATAGAACACACCGACTTCGGCCAAGATCTCGTTCATCGCTATCCCACAGGGTGCACCGAGATCCTCACATCAGGAATCATGCCATTCCTAGATGATAGACGCGTCAATAACCTTGGTGCAAACAGAAGCTATCCGGACTGAGGAATCTAGAAAGTCCGATGCGCTAGGAACCAAATACCTATAAGAAAACCACACCCCAACCCCAACAACAGGTCAGGAAGACGCTAAGGGATGACACAAGGAAGATGCTAACCATCATAAGACTTTGTCAACATCCCAACCATTTATCACGTCTAAAATAGTCCATACTGACAGTCTAAATTTAACAT
Organism: Picea mariana; assembly: GCA_032191745.1. Taxonomy (NCBI): domain Eukaryota; kingdom Viridiplantae; phylum Streptophyta; class Pinopsida; order Pinales; family Pinaceae; genus Picea; species Picea mariana. The sequence goes on along the minus strand of JASDQU010013405.1, from coordinate 84,901 downwards.
AGATTACCAATTTGATAGTAAGTCAAATTTCAATTAGTCACCATTTACAATTTTATATTAGCATTGAATTCAACAATTCTAAATTGCAACTAAGTCAATACACGTTAATTTAAATTAACATTAAGGACAATCTAAATTGGCATTCCGAGATTAATCACCTCTAACAAGTGATCATGAATTAAATTCTAGTGATTAAGTTTATGTTACAGTATTGTGGTGAAATTGTTAAGATGGATTTAACTTTGAAAGAAACGGTAAATTCGTTAACAACTACTTCGTTGGTAAATTGGCTATTTATATATATACATCCTTCTTAAAGTTATCATTCTTTACTGGTATACAAATCAAGATATTCAATCTCTACTCTCCTTACTGTTATTGTATTTAGTAAAATCATTTACAAATATTACGCTGGTTAGTTGGTTGGATTATATGTATATGACCTCCTTAAGGTTATTCTTCTTATGAATATATGATATTATCATCAGTTCACAGTTATGAAACGTAATGATGCAAGTCAATTTTCGATGCTATAAATTATCTCCCATTCATCCTAATTCAATTACGATTTCCCTGATCACTTTTTAATTGCTTCTCAATTGGATATTCTTCGGAGATGATAGATATAACGTTTGAATTAAAATTATAGACGATAAATTTTTGTTGTGGACTACGACCTTCTAATTACACAATTGTAAGACCTGGAATGGCCTGTCAATAATAAATAAAGCAATCGCTGTACAAAACGCACTAGAACGAAAACTTCAATGCTATCATTTAATATATAAGCAAAATCGTTGTGCATACATGCCAAAAGGAAATTTACATTGCTATCATTAATATAAGAGCAAAATCGTTGTGTAGACATGCCAGAAGCAAATTTACATTGCTATCATTTAATATAAGAGAAAAATCACTGTGTAGACATGCCATAAGGAAATTTACATTGCTATCATTTAATATATGAGAAAACTCACTGTGCAGGCATGCCAGAGGAAATTTACATTGCTATCATTTAATATATGAGCAAAATCGCTGTGCAGACAAGCCAGAAGGAAATTTACATTGCCATCATTTAATATAAGCAAAATCATTGTCCAAATCATGGTCATACCAGTAACTAACACAATCAACATTAACGCAATTTTGTGGTCCCAACAATCAACAAAACTCAATCAACAATTAAGGCAAAAACGTGGTCGATAATAGGAAAAACACAGCCATATTTAATTGCTAAACCATGGGCATTAACAGGAAAAAAATAGTCACATTTAATTGCAGAACCATGGACATTAACAGGAAAAACACAATCACATTTAATTGCAAAACCATGGGCATTAATAGGAAAAACGCAGTCACATGTAATTGCAGAACCGTGGACATTAACAAGAAAAACACAACATCATTTAATTGCAAAATCGTGGGCATTAACAGGAATCAAATAGCAGTACATTTTTAATGCAAAACTCAGTCTTCATCAAGGGAACAAATCGCCCAATCGCCTGATCTGAGTTGATGTCCCGCACGCTCCGTGCAACTCCCGCTTGTCGACCGATGAGACTTCACCGGTACCTCCCAACCAATGCTAGGGGTACTCTTCTTCCCCCTTAGCCCCCCGAGCCGCAAAGAGGCCACACACACTAACCAGAGAATCAACTAGCTCCCATCTCACCTCGCAAGGCCGAGCTACCACTCCTCACTGAGCTGGGTATCCCAACTCCCACAAGCTAAGTCAGTCAAGTATAGATTTTTGTAGCGTAACGTTACACAAAACAGAAGAGATCCTTCATCCTTCTCCTCCCTCCATTATATAGAGTTTCCAAGTCCTTTACCTTCCCAAAATCCCATTTAATTTAATGTTTAATAAATTAATTCCTAAAAATCCTCTTCGTACAAGTGTCACCCATCCCCTTCATTCCTCCATAAATTAATTTCTTTAATTAATTAATTAACCCTATTTCCCTCACCCACCTAAAATCAATCCTAGAATCTCTCCTAGGTGTCCCCATATTTCCTTACAATTTTTAATGACTTTCCTCCTTACCAATTTACTAATTGAGTTAATTTAGAAAGTTCTTAAATGCTAGATACCTTACTAAGTTTGACTTTCTGCTTTTCCCCTTGTGTTTCCATTTTCTTTTTATGTTTCCCTCTTTTCCTAGTTTCCTAATTATTTTAGATTTCCCTCTTTCTCCTTTTTATTTAAACTCAAAAAGGCATGTGCAGAAACTTACCCTTTTTTCCTTTTTTCTTTTTAATGAATAAATATTTAATTAGCATAATATAGTAAAACAATTATTTCCCTTTTTAAAATTTTATCCCAAAAGATTTTCATAAAACAATTAAATTGCTTACTCACTTCTTGTCACAAGATTAATGAGGATTATCATTATTATTTATCTTATTTTTAATTTTATAAATATATATTACTATATTAAAAAGGGAAATAATTGTTTTACTAAAACAATTATTTCCCTTTTTAAAATTAAAGTCTAGGTCTAAATTATACTGGTCTAAATGATCTAGGTCTAAATGTGCCACCAGTATAATTTAGACCTAGAATTTAATTTTCCTGTTGGGCGACATTTTATTAGGGAAATTGTTTTAAAAATTTCTTATCACGTTATTCGTCCTAAGGCCATCTAGGTTCATTCATTTATCATTAACAATGCGACGTGCCCTTCATGACGCACTAGGTGTTCCAAGGGTGCCACTTGCCTCATCTGTTTCCCTTGCACGATGTGCCCTTCAGGACGCACTACGTGCTCCAAGGGTGCCACTCACCACATCTGTTTCCCTTGCGCGACGTGCCCTTCAGGACGCACTACGTGCTCCAAGGGTGCCACTCACCTCTTGACTAACTTGGTAGACATCAATAACCCCTGGAGTCAATACTCCGCCAGGTGAGCTTGTGGGAGACTAAGGGCCTCTAAGGAATAAGGCCCTCGGCTTATTGCCCGCCCCTTAGAATCATTGTGAGCGACTGTCGCAGTCTGCTCTCACAGCATTGTGGGTCCTCTAGAACTAGGTAAACGTTAACCTACAGTTCGAGCCATGACGAGAGTGATAGTAGGCTGTGGTAGGGTTTCTGTCGACACCTCTCCCTCAACATATCTGGTAGTCGTGCGTGACCCCTCTACTCCACATGTGAGTCTGGTTGGAAAGCTATCATCAGTCTGCATCATCAATGAATCATGTCAACAATATATCCATAATCATATCATCTAATCAGATGCACTAATATCACATATAAATCAATCAAACCCCAATGGTTCACTCCCCGACTCGATCCTGAGTCCAAGGGGTTCCATCAATGCCTCTGCATCCTCGAGGTCCAAAATCCTGCACACTTAGTAAAACTGAGTCAATAGCACCTGTCTATGTCAATGCAGTAAAACAACATGTCATCAACCCATAACAAATCATAATCAAAATCAAATGTTTAATAGTATAATAATCCGGATCACTTGCGAGCAAGTGTCCTCAAAGAACAAGTTCGCTTAGTGCACAAGAGAGAGATGTTACATACACCCCCTCTTGGTCTAAACTTCATCCCAAAGTTTCATAGTATAAGTGCTGAATAATGTGTATCACAGTATCATAAGTCTATCTATCAAACAAAAATGGAAACTGCTGGTGCATAACATATGCATCCTCCCAGGTCGCCGAGTTCGGACTATAGTTGTCCCACTAGAACTTGACCTGATCTACTGTTCAACGCCGTAGCTGTCGAATGCGATGATCTAAGATACAGATAGACTCAGCCGTGAGCGCCCCCTCATCCGATACCTACAAGGAACTCATGTCAATAACGTGTGTAAGATCACTAATATAATGTCTCAAAACATATACGTGAAAAACATCATGCCTACACCTCAAGGAATCGGGCAAGGCTAGTCGATAGGCCACAGGCCCCTTTCTTTCCATGATCTCGAAAGGTCCCATGAACCTAGGAGAGAGTTTAGCTCCCTTTCCAAACTTGATCGAACTCTTATGCGGTTTAACGCGCAAAA
>JASDQU010013405.1:44256-57723 GCA_032191745.1 Picea mariana | reverse complement strand
TAGAGAATCTCTCTGAAAGAAAAATCAAGATACTCAGGTCAGATAATGGAGGATAATACACTTCAAAAGAGTTTGTAATCTTTTGCAGAGATGCCGAGATTAAGAGGGAGCTCACAACTCCCTACAATCCTCAACAAAATGGTGTAGCAGAAAGAAATAATAGAACAATAATGGAAGCTGTGAAGACTATGCTCCACGATCAAGATATTCCAATGCACTTATAGGCAGAAGAAGCAAGAACAAAAATGTATGTACAAAACAAATTATCCCATAATGCACTTGGGTTCAAAATCCCCTAAGAAATGTTCTTAAGGAAGAAGCCAGAAGTAAGCCATCTCAAGATATTTGGTTGTCCAGTGTTTGTACACATTCTGAAAGAAAGAAGAACCAAGCTGGACCCTTCAGAAAAGAAGGGAATATTTGTTGGATATTGTGAGGTCTCAAAGGCCTTAAGAATTTACATACCAGGTTACCATCATATTGATATCAACAAAGATGTAACCTTTGATGAAGATGTAGCACTCAAGAAATCAAGGAGATGCCAACTTGAAGAAGTATATGAAGAAGAACCTATAGCTCCTAGAGTTTTAGAACCAGTGATGGAAGTCACAGTTTCCCCTAATGATAAGATTCAATAAGATCATGATATGATAAAATCTCAAGAACCTCCCCAGATGACGATCTCTCACAAGAGAAAGACAACTTGGGCAAGGGAACTTATTCAAGATGGAGAGAAGTATGGCTCCCTAGAAGGAACCACGAGACAAGTCAAGAACCTAAGCCATTCTCCAGTTATATGGATTTGATGTGTGACCTAATAGAAAATGAGCCTACTTTCTTTGAAGAAGCTATTCAGAAGAAAGAATGGGCAGATTCCATGACATAAGAATACCAATCCATTATAAAGAATGATGTATGGGAAATAATTCCCAGACCGAAGAACAAGGATGTGGTATCTTCCAAATGGTTATACAAGATAAAACATGTTGCTGATGAAAGTATCGAAAAACATAAAGAAAGGTTTGTAGCTCATGGATTTTCTCAAAAGGAAGGCATTGATTATGAAGAAATGTTTGCTCCTGTAGCCAGATAGACTTCTATCAGAATAATTATAGCTCTTGCAGCAAAGATGAAGTGGAAGTTACACCAAATGGAAGTGAAAATAACCTTCTTAAATGGTTTTATTGAAGAATAAGTGTATATAGAACAACCTCAAGGGTTTGAAGTTGAAGACATTAAGACACATGTCTACAGGTTGAAGAAGGCTTTGTACAGATTGAAGCAAGCTCCTAGAGCTTGGTATGGAAGAATTGACAGTTTTTTGATGAGCTTTGGATTTACCAAGAGTAAAGATGATTCTAACCTTTACTTCAAGGTTATGAATGATGAGCCAATGATATTACTACTATATGTAGATGATTTATTATTGACGGGAGAAGAAAAACTCATCATAGATTGTAAGAAGAAGCTCACTGTAGAGTTTGAGATGAAATGCCTAGGATTGATGCATTATTTCGTAGGTATTGAAGTTTGGAAGATCCCAGAGAAGATATTCCTTAACCAAGGGAAGTATGCAGTTGAAATATTGAATATGTTTGACACGTTGGAATGCAAATCCATGAACACACCCATGGAAACAAAGTTGAATCTCTTGGTTGATACTTCGTCAGAATTGGTTGATTCTACTCTATATAGACAAATCATTGGATCATTGATGTATATGATGAATACCAAGCCAGATATATGTTTTTCTATGAACGCCTTGAGTCAGTATCTAGTAGAACACAGACGTGTTCACCTTCTTGCTGCAAAACATGTGATGAGATACCTTAAGGGTACATTAGACTAGTTGGTTATATTGATTCATATTGGGATGGAAGTGTTTTTGATAGAAAGAGAACTTTAGGATGTTGTTTCAGTCTGGGGTCATCCATGACTTCATGGCAGAGAAGGAAGCAATCCAATATTGCTCTCAGCACGACAAAAGCAGAATACATTGCAACATGTTCTGCCAGTTGTGAATCCATATGGATTCGGAAGTTGTTGACAGGTTTATTTGATCTGGAGATGGAAGAAACCATGATTCTATGTGATAAATAAAGTTGCATAAAGATGCCATAGAACCCTGTGTTCCATGACAAGTCGAAGCACATAGAAATATGGTATGACTACATTTGTGATATGGTGCAGAGGGGAGATATAAAGCTCCAATATGTTGGCATAGATGAGCAGGTTGCAGATGTGTTGATCAAGCCTCTGTATCATGTAAAGTTTGAGCACTTTCCAGACAAGCTTGGTATAGTCCGAAAGGAACTTCCTCGAAAGGGGGAGTGATGCTAATGATACTATGGTATCCTGACCAACAATGGGTAGATCAGTTAGGATTTTATATCCTAGGGGTCTGATCATCCCTGAACAGATCCCAAAGGTCCAATAAGTATGGTCTATCAGAGTACCTATGCATGTATATGCTAGTTGTGGTTAGAAGTGGTAGCTCCGTTAGGATTTTTATAATCCCAAGGAATCTTATGATTCCTGGTTAGATCCCGAAGGTCTAGTAATGATGGTCTGTCAGAGTACCACGTGGTAGCTCCCTTAGGATTTATATCTTAGGGAATCTTATGATTCCTAGGTAGATCCCTAAGGACTGTCTAAGTACCACAAAATGTTGTTTATACACCTGCCTCATTCTCCAACCTCATGATGTTGTTGATGTTTTTGTTATAGATTTTATGCTAACTGATGTTGATGTCTCGGGTTCCATCTCCATGCTGTGAACAATGATGATGATGCTAATCCAGCTCCATGCTGTGAATGATGATGATGATGATACTCCAACTCCATGCTATGAACGATGATGAGAAAAACTTTCGATGATTTATAGATATTCAAGTCAGTGTTCCAGATGATGTTGATGTTGCTACCCTCTCTCTCTCCTGATGATGTTGTAGAATACCCTTCTTGTTAAGGGGGAGTGTTGAAATATTGTAACTGCAAAGTATATTCTAATTATAATTGAGTTATTATTAAATAGACCAATCTTCTTTTGTGGATTGATCATGTTGGTATTTGTATAAGACCAAATCCCCTATGATGGATTGGTTAAACCCTAATTATATAATGCTAATGAAGAAGTCACCCCCCCAGGCCTAATTAAAGTGGTTCTAGCCACTAAGTGAAGAAGTCGAACCTGCTTGATGAGGAGACACCACCCTAGCTCCTGCCAACAAGTATACATAAGAGTGGAAGGTGCCTCATTAGCTCACTCACTCAAGTGACTCATCTAGTGCACATGTTTGAAGGAAGCTGTAGTTGCTGGAAGAAGGAAGAGAAAGGTGCATTGCTTAGTGTTGAATATTATCTTGTGTTTGGTATTTTATCTTGGCATTGTATTGACAATCTATATTAAGGAATTTTTTGCCGGGTTTTCTCTCCCATGATGGTTTCCCAGGATAAATGTTGTGTACCTTGTGATTGTATATCTTTCAGTGATCTTGTTTATGCTATTATTGTCTAGTAAATTGAAAATAACTTAATAACAACTCTAAATTTAACACTCCCTAGGTATTCCCCCTTTTCTTACAGATTAATCAGACCCCATCTCTGTCCATATCCCCAACAACTAGTCTCACATGATATTTATTAAAATTCAGAAAATACATTTCACGTATTACATCGTTTGTCCATAGCCACACATTATATCTACATTATGCATTAATTAAACAGGGGATTATAGTGTGGATGTTACATGATAGAAGAGATATGCCTTGAAAGGAAGATATGGCTATAGAGAATCCTCCTCAATTTGCAAGGAGATATCCACCCCTTGATAGATATTCCCATAGTAAAATTTCACATGTTCTTGGAGAATATTTCAGAAGATGTAGAGCAACATTTGGTTGAACTCAATGACACTTGTGATATCTATAATGTTGAATATGATGATGTATATTGTTGAGTATTTATTTTTACTTTGAAAGGGAATGCTCATGAATGATTTTATTCTTTTTGTCCAATGGTTCTCCGGGACCATCATTGAATGGGTTATATTGAAGACTCTATTTTCTGATAAATATTGCTCAAAGGTAAACCCATATTCTTGTTTCATGGAGTTGATCAACATACTTATGAAGGAAAGCAATATAGTTAAAGAATTTACTTTCAGATTTATGAGGGTCCTTCATAAAATGCCGTGGAAAATGTTTCATAGTGGTCCCATTGTTCTCAACTACTATATTGAAAATGATTTTCTCACAAACCTGAGATATTTATTGAGACAAGAGGGAAAGTACAACTGGAAGGAATTGATGCAAAAAGCCCAATTTATTGAGGAATATATTCGTGAAAGTAATGCTAATCACAAAATTATATTGGGAAGGCCCCAAAGGTACATGGTCAGATCTACAAAAGAGTCATTGATGTTGGGTTAAAAATATGATCCAGTTACTATCCCAAGGATGGATATTGGTAATATTTCTCATGTTATCCATAAAATGAAAAATTAAATCCTTTATATGAGAGGAGATACAGAGCACGCAAATCAAGTATTTGGAGAGGTTCATCCTAGAAAGATTAATGAAAAATATTGTAGATAAATGGATGTTAATCCACCAATCCTAGCAAAGATTTTGGATGCAATTAGTTTTGACAATGAATTCATAAAATATAGAAAAGACATTAATCCAAAACAACAAAAACAAAGTATGAAGAAATCAAACCTTTGTAATTCTAACTATGTTTCCCTCCTACCCTCTCCTCACTAGGTCTAAGGCCACGGGGTAGTGGATTTAGAAGAGGAGTCTGATGAAGAGTGGGGAATTTTCCATATATTATATTATATTAATAAACCTAAAAGTGAGAATAATAGAGTCCCAATGTGAGGGATATTCACTCTTTCACTTGATCCATGGGAAGAGAATGATATCAATGATAGGTTGGTTATGAGACGAAGATATTCCCAAATACAAAAATTGTTGAAGGCATAAATGCATTCTTTGAAAATATGAGATAATACAACCTTAACAATATCAAACATGTTGTCCATGATAATAAAGATGTGGTTTCATTTTTCTCTTTTGATCTATATGAAGGTTCCGAAGGAGATATTTCCAAAAATGAGATTGGAGGAAATTGGGGAATTTTCCTTAGAACTGCATTTGTTTTTGTTTTTCATTTAAAAAAAATCTCAAATAAAAGAAAACTACAAGCTCTCATATGCAAAAATACAAGGATGATGTTATCCATGAGAAAATGGAAAAGTCTTCAAATTCTAATACTTTCAAAAGCATGTTGGGAAGTACTGAAAATGGAAAGCAGGAACAACTCATCAATGATAGTACCCCACACGAGTATCTGTATCCAAAGGATGAATTGTTTGCACTATCACAGTTTTTTGTTAAGTTTGAGCTAGAAGTTCATGAAAAAGAAGATAATTAAGATATGGATTTTTAGCCACAAGTTTTTCTCAACAAATTTTCTAGCCCAAGAGACGAATTTGATCATGAGATTGAAAATGCATGGACAACATTTGATGAGGACTAGACATTGGAGCCTTAAATCAAGAAATCGTTTTTATATTTGTCACTACTTGATCATATGGATTTAATTGTTACAAATACCTTTTTCAATCAAGTGGGTAGTGAGGTAAATATAGTTCTTGAGTTTAGCTATGAAGGTTGTTGCATGGAGTCATGGTTTTATAAGGCCATCTGTGGGCCAGCTTCAAATATTGCATTTCTCCCCTTCATCCTTCAAAATTTTGATGCAGTGAGCTCATTTTTTGAGAAAGAGTTTCATGTCAAGGTTCCATATTTAGTATGTATCTCAAGCCCAATTCTTGATCAATTATTGACCCTACTACATGAATGGCTCAATTGGAAGTTAACATATACTTGAGGTACCCCACACAAAACAATTAGTGTAGGGTAGGTAATGTTTTTCATTTTGGATTTTGTACATTTGGTTTACAAATTTTGACTCAAATAAATAATCTTCTTGGTATGAGTGTCATCTTGGGAGTGACTCCATGGCCCAATGGAAAAGGAAACTAGTCTGATTCTTGTGTTCTCAACAACCCACAAGGGGTCATTTTATTTCAGTTGGAGTTGAATGTTGATGTGTTCTCCTTACCACCCATCAACCAAGGGATTTGGGTCTATGCTGTTGATGATTGTGGCTTCATGAGACATCCTCCAGAACACATTCTCCTCTAAGACTGAGTTGAGTCAACCTGAGAGGGAGCCCAGTGTTGGGCATACCCACGTGATGGGGCATTGTTCTCCTCTGTGTGAGAGTTGAGTCGTTCCTCAATGGATGAGGCATCGTTCTCCTCTAGAGATTTGAGTTGTCCCCTAGTGGTTGGGTGTGCCCATGTGATGGGTGTATCGTTCTCCTTTGTGTGAGAGTTGAGACGATGAGGTACTCCAGATGATTCTATTGAGTATGACGTCCCTGTGGCTAAGCATAGATGGATGTGTCCCTAGTGGATGAGAACTAGTGGATGTGTGGATCCCTTGCTATATTATCTAAGTGTAAGATTTACCTGTAACCCTAATTGTAATGTAAAGGGTACAGGTCAACCCCACCATATGTGAAAGTTAATTAATGTTTATTGTTATAATTAATTATTTTCTGAGTTATTGAGGTTGAACATGTTGTGCCAATAGAAACCACTTTTGCTGTGTCTAGTCTAGTATAAATAAAGGTGATTTTCCCATTGAGGAAACACACAAGTCACTTGTCATTTCAGAATTTCAGCAAGTACATTTCTAGGGATGAAGTGCACACCTCTCTTGGGTGCAAGTTTCAAGGTAGTAGAGAACCCTCTTGTGTGCATTAGGGTTTTATGGTTAGGGGATATTCTCTTGAGAATATAGCAAATGATTGCTGGGTTTTCTTCCATTGATTAAAAGGGTTTCCTAGGATATTTCTTGTGTTCTTGTGCATGGTACTTCTTCTTGTGATCTTGGTTATTGCAGCAATTGTGAATGGTGTAGCTGCACTTGTTTATGGTTCAAGTAAATGCTAAAATGAAATAAAACTCATGCTTGAGCCTAGCATAGTGAAAAATTAACATGGTATTAGAGAATAGGTCTTGAACAAGCCATTTCACAAGCCTTCAAAAGCAAGCCGTCCTCTTTTCTACAGAACCGTACGACGCTCCTAGGGTTTCCAGAAATCCATACGACCCTATCCTTTTTGGGTGTTCCAAAACTTAATACTAAAACGTTGGGGATAAAAATTTCATAGGGGTGTATGACCTCCCTTAGTGCACCTCCAACAACTCTCAGATTGAAATTCCGAGAATTTTGGATTTTTGTCCCGAGGGTTTCGCAATTTTTTGTAGAAAATTTAGATTTAGGGTTTCTGCAACTCATTGAAGGAGATTTTCAGCTCACCAATGTTCTTCTAACTTTCAAGGCATATTTTTGGCAGTCATAATCCCAACAAAACCTAAGATTGCTAGTCTAGCCTAGCCATTAGGTTTCCTAGCCCAGTTGGTAAGGGTCTGTGAAGAATCTGAAATATGATGAACATAACCTTGGTGGAAGATAGGCTTGATGGATCAAGCAACTTTAGTTCCTAGTATTCAAGAATTTAGATAACCCTTGAAGAGTATGACCTATCGAGTGTGATACAAAAGGCTTTACTAGAGACAACTACCGATGAAGAGAAGGAAGAACGGAAGGAAGACGACGTCAAGGTAAGGAAGATAATCATCTACTCAATACGAGATCAAATCCTACCTCGTATTTCTAAACTGAAGACAAATTATGAAATGTATGAAGCATTGAAGAATATGTTTGAGAGTAACAACACCCTCATATCTCTTGCATTGAAGGGCCAACTTCAAAATATCAATATGACAAAAGGTGACACTGTTGCTATCTTCTTCATGAAGATGTTAGATATTAGAGATCAACTAGGTGCCATTGGAGAAATCATATCAGACAGAGAACTTGTCTTGATCACTCTCAATGCTCTTCCAAAACATTGGGAACCATTTCTTCAAAGTATCTGTGGTAGAGAACAACTACCTACTTTTGATCATCTATGGACAAACTCTACCTAGGAAGAAATCAGACTTATAGCTAGAGGAGTGGAAGACTCACCTCATGATGAAAATCATGCTCTTTCCCTTGATACAAAGAAAGGAGGAAGAAATAAAAGAAACTTTATCCACACATTCAAAGACGAGAAGACTTCATCAGCTTCAGGTTATGATTAGAGAAAATACATGTCAAAGATCTAGTGCTTCAGATGTGACAAGTATGGACACTTTGCGAGAAATTGTCCTACCAGGAAGAGAGGAAGACAATATGCTTCCACTGTTGACATGGATCCAGACCCACCTTAGAGAGATGAATACATGAGAGATGAGGATTTATTCCTCTGACCTTTCTCAGGAATACGAAATACAAGATTGAGCATGACTGTAGACTAGGGTAATTTTTGTACTACATTCCTTATTTGATTTAATCATTAACCTGTAGTTGCTTGCATTTTAATAATGAAGTGTATTATCCCTGGTGTGGGATCCCTCTTGACTTGGAACATTATCCCTGGTACGTGAGTCCAAATTTTCTTGGTTTATTATTGTCCTAGTACGAGAGGCCAACAAAGTAGTGTAAAGTAGGTAGAGGACCTGAGAAGACATGAGATGTCTCCAGGTTAGCAATAGATAAAAAATGAAGATGTCTATCCTTCAGACTTTAGAGGGATTCACTTGACTTAGAGGGAGTCAAAATATTTGAGAAGAAGGAAGAGACAATACCTTCTCGCCATTCAGCAGTTCAAAGAGAGACAACCATTGTTCTAGTTGATCTAGTTTCTCCAGTTGATATCCATAGAGACATTGCAGTAGGCCATAAAATGCCTGCCTGGGCTTGACAAACTTTGTAGGAGGTAGAGGGACATGCAAATCCTCGAGGCACATTCTGAAAGAGCAAGAGACCACAGATATCTTTGAGTTATGTTTCATCCATGAGCCACACCATTGATACCAAGCCTTCTTTTCATGGAGAAGTAGTAGGTCAACAAGTATGGAAAGATGCCATGATAGAAGAGTATCAGTCCATCATGAAGAGTGATGTGTGGGATATTGTTCCGAGACCAGAAGGGAAGTTTGTAGTGACTTCCAAGTGGATCTATAAGATCAAGCATGCATATTATGGAAGTGTCAAGAAATACAAAGCGATACTTGTAGCCAGAGGATTCTCACAGGTGGAGGGAATTGATTACGAGGAGACATTTTCTCCAGTATCCCGATACAATTCCATCCATACTATCATTGCACTGGTTGCATCCATGGGTTGGAAAATACATCAGATGGATGTAAAGAAATCATTTCTCAATGGTGATATTGAGTAAGAAGTTTACATCGAGCAGTCAGAAGGATTTGTGATACACGACGAGAATCTCATGTGTGTAGGTTGAAGAAAGACCTGTATGGACTAAAGAATGCACCTCTTTCTTGGTACGAGAAGATGGAATTCTTGATGAGTTTTGGATTCAACAAAAGTGTTGCTGATCCAAACCTATATTATCACATTGTTGGTGACGAGTGCATGTTATTGGTCTTGTATGTGGATGACTTATTCCTCACCGGTTCATAAAGACTTATTGCTGAATGCAAGCGAGCATTGACTTCTAAATTTGAGATGAAGGATATAGGTATGATGCACTACTTCTTGGGACTAGAAGTATGGTAGAGGACTGGTGATATTTTCCTGATTCAAGGAAAATATACAATGGAGATATTGAAGAAGTTCGGTATGACAGACTGCAAATCCATGCCTACACCAATGGTGATGGATTTGAAGAAAATGAACGATGCTTCTACTGATTCAGGAAAGATTGATCCTCATTTATATCAAAAACTGATTGGATCATTGATGTAGCTGGTTAACACCATACCTGATATATTCTATTTAGTGAATGTACTTAGTCAGTTCATGAGTCAGCTGAGACATACTCACTAGATAGCAGAAAAGCATGTATTGAGATATCTACGAGGCAAAATTGGTTATGGTATGAGATATGCCTCCAGTGTAGACATGAGTTTGTAGGGATATGCCGATGTAGATTGGGCAGGGAGCGCAGTGGACTGGAAGAGCACATCTAGTTGTTGTTTTACATTGGGGTCTACCATGGTTTCCAGGTGCAACAAGAAACAAATCTCTGTGGCCTTGAGTACCGCAGAAGCATAGTATATAACATTGAGTGCGACAGTCTGCGAAGTAGTGTGGCTTCGCAATATCCTAACATATTTATTTGATCATGAGATGGATCCTACCATTATTCATTGTGATAACCATATCTGTGTGAAGCTCTCTGAGAATCTCATGTTTCATGATAAATTGAAACACATTGAGATAAAATGTCATTATATCAGAGACATGGTGTAGAGGAAAGAAATACACATGCAATACCTTCCTACACATGAGAATATTGAAAATATCTTCACCAAACTGCTTGCCAAGATGAAGTTTGAGTACTTTCATGAGAGACTTGGCCTGGTGGAGAATGCCTCCCTAGCTGAGAGGGAGTGTTGATGATTGCAACTTCGTGATACATCCTCCAGGACACGTTCTCCTATGAGACTGAGTTGAGTCGACCTGAGAGGGAGCCTAGTGTTGGGCATACCCACGTGATGGGGCATCGTTATCCTCTATGTGAGAGTTGAGTCATTCCACAATGGATGGGGCATCGGTCTCCTTTGGAGAGTTGAGTCATCTCCTACTGGTTGGGTGTGCCCATGTGATGGGTGTATCGTTCTCCTCTATATGAGAGTTGAGACGATGAGGTACTCCAGATGATTTTGTTGATTATGACGTCCCTGTGGCTAAGCACAGGTGGACATGTCCCTAGTAGATGAGCACTAGTGGATGTGTGGATCCCTTGTTATATTTTCCAAGTGTAAGATTTACCTGTAACCCTAATTGTAATGTAAAGGGTACATGCGGACCCCACCATATGTGAAAGATAATTAATGTTTATTTTTATAATTAATTATTTTCTAAGTTATTGAGGTCGGCCTTGTTGTGCCAATAGACACCACTTTTGCTATGTCCATTCTAGTATAAATAAAGGTGATTTCCCCATTGAGGAAACACACAAGTCACTTGTCATTTCATAATTTCAACATGTAGATTTCTAGGGTTGAAGTTTGCACCTCTATTGGGAACAAGTTTCAAGGTAGTAGAGCACCCTCTTGTGTGCATTCGAGTTTTATGGTTGGGGGATATTCTCTTGAGAATATAGAAAAGGTTTGTTGGTTTTTCTTCCCTTGAGTAGAAGGGTTTCCTAGGATATTTCTTGTGTTCTTGTGCATTGTAATTCTTCTTGTGATCTTGGTTATTGCAACAATTGTGAATGGTGTAGAAGCATTTGTTTATGGTTCAAGTAAATGCTAAAATGAAATAAACCTCATGATTGAACCTAACATAGTGAAAAATTAACATATGCTTGGACCTAGCATTCTATCAACTAGAAACCAATTTTTGAAATATGAAGAGTGCTAGATGATCCTCACATGTTGGTCACAAAAGCCAAGAAATTTATTACCTTAAAAATTTGTAATTAGTTTCAAATATTGTAGTTCTTCTTTACACAAGGTCATCAAGGATGATAGGTTTTTGTCTTAATAAAAAAGGAATGCCAAGTAAGGATAATAAATGATATAGAGCCTCTCACTAGATAGAACTTTGTGTTGGATCTACCCAACATTTTATGGAATAAAAAATAGAGTTCATATGCTCGAGATATTGATGATTTCATCCATGAATCCATTAAATAGGTCAAATGGCTTGGTTCAAAAAAAGGAAGGGTTTGGAAATAATTTTTCTTTTTTTAGGAAAATAAAGTATGATTTTGGACCTCCTCCTTATCCACTTTGAATGGGCACCTTGGCTCTCCATTTCACATAATATGGTTCCATGTGTCACAATGTGGTTGGTTGGGGTTTCATATGGATGCATGCAAAACCAAAGTGGGGGTGAATGAGCTTCACCATGTGTCACACAGAGATAGGTCCAACTCATGTAAATATGTCATAAGATGGTTCCATGTGCCATAATGTGGTTGGATAGGTTTTCATAGGGATGCATGAAAAATCAACGTGGGAGTGAATGAGCTCCCTAAGTCTCAGGGTAAAATTGTCATGAATTAACATGGAGGGGGGAGGATGGATAATGCATAGCTAAAGAGGGGTGTTAGGAGGACACTACCTTCGCATCCCACATGAAGAAATAGGTGTCGAGGTGGAAGGATAATGATCTATAAAATTTCATGAATATTCCATTGGAAGAATTCATCACAACATATTTGATAAACAAAACTGAAATCTACACTATGAAGGTTAAATCCCTTAGATTCCAAAATATTTAGTTACTGATTTTTTGCTTATGCATGAAATAGATAAAATGCAATAAATAGAGAATAGGGAAATACAATCACACACCATCCACAAAATAACACAAATATTTTCTCTGGGACACCATTATGGGAAAAAACCGAGCTAGAAGGTGAGACTTCTTTGCTCTCTTTTCTCTGGTATGGAAATAATGCAAGTACAAAGGAGAAGGCACTCTCTATGGAGTTACCTGAGACTTGTGGCCTGTTAGGATGCTACAGAACATTAAACCCCTATATTATGCTCTCTAATATCCCACTCCTAGTTTCTTTTCTCTGCTGTGGAACACAATACAATAACATAGAATGGAACCCCTTCTCCTTCTAGCGACCCAATATTTAACATATACCAATAGCCGTCTAGGTTTAGAGTTTTGAATTCCTCAACCTTCAATTGTGATACTGTTTTGGACCTTCTATATTCTTCTTTAAAGTCCTCATGTGGCTAGCCCCATATGCATGAGTAACGAGGGCTAACGTGGCATCCTCTCGTACCATGGTGGTCAACACGATAGATGAACTTATAGGAGGAATAGATTTTGCATACGAGCTTCGATTGATGCATGGTATACACCATTGAAAAGGTATCAGAGTGCAGAACATTTTAAAGGGGGTGTGCATAAGTATTAGACACAAGAACCCCCAAAAATGCCATTTAATGTCTCAAAATGGCTTTGAAAGATTCTAGACTCTAATTTTCCAAACTGGAACCTACCACTAAAATGACCCTGCAAGATGATTCCTCCAATTTTTCCACTTTGAAAGCATCAATATAGATGAAAACAAATATAATGATCCAATCCAAATCAGATAATGCAAATTTGAAGAGGTGTTAGGTAGAATATGTTGAAATAATGTAACTGCGAAGAGCATTCTTATTATTATTGGATTAAATCCCCATTGTGGATTAATCATGTCATTATTATTATTATTATTGTTATTGGATTAATCCCCATTGTGGATTAATCATGTCGGTAATTGTATAAGGACAAAATCCCCTTTTGCGGATTGGTCATCGGACAATTACAAAGGGAAGAATAAGAAGTCAGCCCCAGT
>JASDQU010013405.1:26301-41619 GCA_032191745.1 Picea mariana | reverse complement strand
GAAGGAAGAGGGACAATGGGGAATGAGAATAAGGAGGGAAGGGAGGGGGATCCACATTTTGCATGGAAAAATCCATGAAAAATGTGGATCCCCCTCCCTTCCCTCATTCTCTTTCCCCACTTTAATTTTGGGATCCACTTTAAATGGGATCCACTTTAATTTTGGATGCATCCTTATGCAACCAAAACCAACTGCATCATGACACATGGAACCATATTATTTCCTATTAACATGTGGTAATGAGTTGGACCTGTCTTTGGGTGACACTTGGTGAGTGAAATTGCTAAAGGTGATTGGGTACTGACATGGAAGGGGGACTGGGTAGTGATGTGGTGACCAAAATTTAAACTAAGGATGAGCTACATAAGAGTCCAAAAATATCTCTACCTTCACACTCAAATACATTATGAAAGTGATTTTGCTTATAAATAGTTCATTCTTCCCTCTTGCAATTCATTTGGGATAAGTAGGGTGAATTTTAATCAATGGCTCATATTGCACAAGGAAGCTAATCGACAATGGTTGAAACTCCTCCTTTTGGAGTTCATAACTCGAGCTCATGATGTCAAAATTAAGAAAATGATAGCTCATTGGAAAGGTTAGAAGATAAGGAAAAACTTGGATATGATTTAAAGAGATGAAAGTTGTAATACTCTTTTTGAAAAATTCAAAGAATAATTTGGTTCATATGGCTGCTTTCAAAAAGTTTGATTTGGAATCTTGACTTCCCAAGATTATAATTTAAGCTATCGGAGTCCAAATTAAAAAAATGAGAGCTTATTGGAAAGATAAATAAAGACCAACTTGGGAATGGTTTCCATGGCTGCAATTTCAATTCTCATGCACACAAAATTAAATTACAGTCATAAGTATTTCTGGCAGTGGATATCAAATTATTTTGGGAAAATGTTTTATTAAAAGGGATTTAAGTGGGCCCCAATTAAGGGAATGAATTTTTAAATGCATATGTACCAAGGATTTCCTAATAAAACATTGAGTGACAAATGAATTATTTTGTTGAAGGAAATGTATGTGAGATATTGGAAGGGACAAAATCCCTAACTTCCAAAACAACTACCAAGAGGATGAAAAAACCATTATAAAAGAAGCATTCAATGACATTTAAAGGGATGAGAGCCTACCATTTTTACCTCTTTCTTTGTGAGTATATATTACTAGATTCTCCCATTCCTTGCTTCCTAGTTAGCCACTCATCTATCCTTTATGTTTCATAAGATATGGCATTAAGGTCGAGTTCTCATTGTCATTCTTGTTTCTTCCAAGTCTTTTATTTTAGTCCACATGAGTCCCTCTTAGCCCAAAGAAAGAAAATGCTATTATTTGGTTGTTTATTTAGATCATATGAGTTTTGTATTTCCATTAGAAAACTTTATTTTTGACTATCATTCTAGGATTTAAGTGTTATGTATTTAAACCAAACTCCATAGAAGACTATTTAAGAAAATTTGTCTTTTATGATTTTAGACTCTATTTGATGAATCATAAACCTTGAACACATGTTTTC
Source organism: Picea mariana (assembly GCA_032191745.1). Classification (NCBI taxonomy): domain Eukaryota; kingdom Viridiplantae; phylum Streptophyta; class Pinopsida; order Pinales; family Pinaceae; genus Picea; species Picea mariana. The sequence goes on along the minus strand of JASDQU010013405.1, from coordinate 40,094 downwards.
CTATACATATTTATGATATTTACGATTGAAATCAATCAATTTTTTTGAAAGGACCCTTTTTATATGTATGCTTTCCTCTCAAGTGATATTCAGTTGAACACCCTACTTGCATATGTTATAGAGGCATAATTGTGCTTGAATGAATATTTTGGTTACCTAAAGAACTGGTCTTTTCCAAACCTAATAAAAGAATATTGATGGATTTTCTAAATAGCATTCTCCTTTCCATTAGATGAAGGAACTCAAGAAGACACCTTTCAAGATATTAAAAGAGGAGTACCACCTCTATAAAAGTGAAGGAGGGTTTCTTTGTTCCCCATGAAGAATACCCTCAGCGTTGATAATTTCCCCTTGCAAGGAAAAGTGATCAACAAATCAACAAAGAAACACATGAGATTGGTTTTATTATTTGACATTCTTCTACAAAGATCCTAAGAGTAATTAAGTGGTTCAAAATTGAATGATAGCTTCCAAAATTATCTTGGCCTTTAGCTCTTTTTTCATAAATGTCTAGCAATATGTTAATTTTCGTTTTTCAAAATAATTCAATATAACTTGCCAACTTGGATAGAAGAGGTATAATAATAGTAGTCCTATAATTTTAGGGATTGTTTTTATCCCCACTTTTAAAAATATGAACAATGAGGCTTTGAGTCCATGGTTTAGGGAAACCATGTACTAAAGAGCTTGTCATACTGAAGAGCTTGTAAATGTGAGGGATACATACATGTCCTCCAATTTTAGGATTTTCACTTAACAACCTTTGATGTTATTATCTTTCCCTTTTACAAGTTGTTTAACCCCAAACTCTGTCTCTCCCAAAGTAAAAAAATCTTGTTTTGTAATAAGGATTTGAAAGTTTCCCACAACATTAGGGCATCATAAAGCTTCTTAAAGTATGAATTCCAGTCCCCTAGGGGAATCATAACATTTTCTTTATTTTTTCTAGTTCAAATTGGCCTCCATAGTTTCTTAGGATTGAATTTAGAAAGGTATGAAAGCTTCTCTTTCTTTTTGTTTATATAATTCTTTTTTTTATTTTAATTAGGTCTTTGAACTATTTTTATTGTCAACTTTTAAGGACTTTTTAGAGGCTTCCATGATGGATATTCTAAATTTTTTTTACTCTTTATCATATCAAGGGTTTCCCATTCTATTTTCCTTTTTACCCGAAGTTTCGAAAGATTACTTGTTTATACAAGTTGAGATTATTGTTGTAAAACTATGATAATGGTCTTAAATATTATTATTACTTTTTGAGATATTTAATTCTTTTTGTAATCCTTTAGAAAAATATCAGTTTTATTTTTTTCAAGATCAAGTGCTTTTCATTACTAGATTTGATCTCTATGGGGTTTTTATAGATGGAAAAGTTTAGAGTTAGGATTAAGGGTATGTGATATGAGTTTGGATCATGGTCATTTAGGATGTCAAAACTAATTATTTGGTTGTATATGGGGATATCATATATAACATAATCTACCACATACTACCAAGACCATAAATACAAGTCATCGGGTTGGATTTTGTCACTTCATTAGGCCATTACAAATTATTAGGTCTTGACAACTGCAAAGCTTGATCAATGCAGTATCAAACAAATTTTCACCTAAATCGTCAAATCTTTTTTTATATTTGTGAGTTAAAACAAGGTCCTCATGTTACTATCGAGTGTTAGGGCTAGATATATTGCTTATAATTATAGCTTGGTTACTTTTTGTTCTAGCATTAAAGTCCCCTATAAACATGAAACTACCTTCCTTTCTTAGATTATAAATATCATGTTGTAAGCCATTATATGGACAATTTTTATCTAAATTATTTTTCTTATAAAAGGTAGAATTTATAGGCACAAAATAACATATTCATATATAAAAAAATTCATCATTAATGTTTAAAATATCCATCCATATGTATTTGCTGAAATGCTATTTCTTGTGAAGCTTGATATAAGGAGAAAGGTTCTTCCCTATGTAACAATATATGCCTCCAATGATTAGATTCTTCCTTATGTAATAATCTATGCCTCCAATGCTTTCAAAGCAATTTCAATAGAGGACGGGGATCTCTTCTTCCACATTCTATGTTAGGGACCCTTTAACTTGAGACCTTTACTTCATGGAAAACCCATTTTCCTTTCTTCTGCTTTGTTTACCTTTTGAAATTCCTTCCTTAATTCACTTTGAATATGGGAATGAGATCATCATTTATATAAGTATTCTCGACTCTTTTAGACTCGAAGATTTACTAAATATGCCATATATATGGTTAGTAGAACTTACCTTAACAAGTTTTGACTTATTTTTATATTTAGTTGTTTTTCCACCCTCTTCTCTTTTATGAGAGATGGGTAAATCAATTGTAACTTGTTTTCTAACTACTAAACTATAGAATAGTTTTTTTCTAACTACTAAACTATAGAATAGTCTCAAATCAATGAAATATTTAATACACATATTATTATAACAAAAGAAAACTAAAAATAATTAGTCAATTTAATTAAAATTATTATCATAATTAATACATTAATACAATCCACCTCTAATTTTAAAGAAAAACTATTGAATTACAAAGAAATTGAGAATAAGAAAAAGTTGCATTACTAAAAAAGGCCATTGATTTTGAGTTAGAAGAACATATGCTATCAATTTTAAGAAATTCAAAAATGTTAGATCTCCAATGTTGTTGCCTTAAGAAGAAACTAAATATTGCAAAAATAAAACAAAGTTCCATGAACTTCATACTAAGAAATTGACAAAGCCTATAACATCATTGGGAAGCAAGAGTTTTTAAAGTTTACAATTTTAACAAAGTAGAGACTTAACATTTGCTAGTCTTAAAATTGTTTCTAATGTATAAATACCTCTTTATACTTGTTTAAGACACAAATATCTTTTTATACATATCTTGAAGTATACAAGATATATGAAGATTGAATTTCATTTCCAAAATATTTATAATACGAATCATATTTATAATTGTTATCTCATAAAAATTAAATTTCATTTCCAAAATATTTATAATACGAATCATATTTATAATTGTTATCTCATAAAAACAAAAGTTAAGTAATAATCTCAATTCTCAAATATTTAAAAAGAAAAAATATATTTTTAATTAAACTCTAATAAATCAATATTAATTTTAATAAATAGTTTGTAATCAAATTTTTTTATCCCAATTTTACAAAATATGTCTTTATCCCAATTTTTTAAAATAGTTACTTAAAGTGGATACCAAAAGACACAAGTTCCTTCTATTCAACTTGCCTCCAAAGGTTTTTGACCATAAGCACAAAGCAAAGCAAGCCCTTGTCCATAGTTTGATTGGCAAAATAATACTTGAAAATATAAAATGGTCAGTGTTGCTTAAACATTTTACTTTTTGATATTTAGGTAATATAAATGTGGATGAAATCACTTAATTGTTTAATTTGCATTTTAAATGTGTAAATGAATTCACTATTATAAGGGTTTGCATTCCACCATTTTTTGACTTGATTGAATAAAATTGACCAAAAATTATGTAAAAACAAAACAAAATTTATAACTTTTAGAGAAAGCCGAATGATCTTTTCATTCCATCATTGTTTCATTCTTGTTTTGTTTTGTTTTGTTGCAATTACATTATGTGTTGATAGTATGATCCTAAATAGTAAGGGTTAAAAGTGTTTTTCTTTAAGTGATTGTTATTTAACATAAATTAAAAATTAAAAATCGGTGGAAATTAAGATATTTAAAAGTTTTACGGCTTTGTAACTGTTCTACGTTTTGGTCAAAAACCTCTTTAACACAAAAGCTACAGATTAAAAAACAATATACATTGAACAGTAAAATAATAAATACTTTTAAATCCAAGAACATCCTAATTTACACAACATTTATTACATTATTAATAACATAACAACATTTATTACTTTGTTACAAAATTTATATTAATTATCTAACTAACTTAGACAAAAATGATTCCCACTGATTTATCCTTATCAACAATTGGACAATTTAATCTAAAAATAGTAATTGTTGGAAGTTGGACAGTGGAGTTTTTCTTCTTCCGAAAATTAATATACAGAATGTTTAATGTTCTCTTTGCGATTTAATCCAAAAAATAATGATTACTGGAACTTGGACCGGCGGAGTTATTCCTGTTCCGAAAATCAATATACAAAATCTTTGATATTATTTTAAAATGTTCTCTTTGGTTCTTATCCGATTTCCATTCAACGTCACGGAAGTTAAAAATGCAAATGATTACATTTGCAGTATAGACATGTAACATATTTTTTTTGGGAGATATCATTCAACTATGAACCATCTTGTTACCTTTAAGAATTGCAGAGGAGTTTCTCAATACTAAAATCAATTTTTGTTGTTGTTTTGTTGACTTTAGAAAAACTTTTGACATGGTTCCTAAGAAAAACCTTTGGAATAGGTTGGAAGAGATAATCGTACCTCTGGAGTTGAGGGCTGCTGCAATAAGGATGTATGAGGAAGCTATTGCTAAGTTTAAAAACATTGAGGGCTGGTCAAAAGAGATTAACTGCAATATCGGAGTCAAACAAGGTTGTTCCTTGTCCCCGACCCTTTTTGTCATATACATTGACAAGTTAGAATATTGCTTGGAAAAATCAGGTTGTGTAGGCCCTACTCTAACTGGTATAGTCATCCATTTTTTTATTCATGCTGATGATATAGTTCTTATGGCAAGGAGTCCCATGATCTTGAAAACCAACTAAGAATCCTCAAGGATTTTTGCTCCAATATGGGTATGACTGTTAATAGACTAAGGTCATGATTATTAAATCCAATAAGATCCCTTATGATACCTTCTTATATGACAACAACAACTTGCACAAAGTGACTTCATACAAATATCTTGGAATTGATATTGACCACAAGCTCAATTGGAATTATAGCATTGAGGAAAAGATTATTGGGGGATGAAAATCTTATTCGGATAAGAAAAAACTTCTCTTTGAGACTCTTGTTACACCTGCTATTCTTTATGGATGTGAGGGTGTAGTATTGGATAAAGATAGAGCAAATACAAAAGAATTTTATAACCTATAATCTCAAAATTAAAGGAAATACGCTCTATCCCATCCTCGTCTTAGAAACAAGTTTCTCCCCCATTGAGAGCATGACAAGAGGCTTCCTAAAATTGTTTCAAAATCGAGTCATAACCACCATCCACTCAAGCAAGGAAATGATGGCATAAAGATGTCCGGTCTTGGCTAAACTATTGAAGAATCATGGAAGACACCATTTTGGAGAATAAAGATACTATTAAAAAAAGGTCAAATCAAAATTTAAGGAGAAAATGTGGTCTCATAAAGAGTTAGAGCGAAGAAAATTAAGGTATTATAAGGATGTAATCAACCCTATTCTAAAAGATCAAAATTATCCATTGGCAAGTGTAAAGAAAAAAATAAGCATTGCTAAGATAAGAACAAGTTCTCAAAACTGAGCCTCGGTCAATTCCTAAAACCCCATGGGATGAAAGAGTGTATCACCTTTGTGACCCTAAGAATGTTGAAGATGAAAAACACTTTCTCTTAGATTGTCTAGCGTATGTACCCTAGATCTCATTATCAAAATATTTGTCACACTACCAACCTTCCTAACCTCTTAACTCAACAAAAGTATTGTGATCTTGGAAAGTTTCTCTTAATGCTAAACCAATTCTGTCTTAGTGGATGTTAATCATCATCATCATCATCATTTTTGCAATAACCTTGCTAGGTAATGAAGATCTATCTTAATTCATAAATTAGTTTGTTTAAAATATGTATTTTTTTTTTCAGATTTTTTTTTGATAACATTACTGTTATTCTGTGTGGTGTAAATAATCAGAGATCAAGTTGATTATTGGGTGAAAATTTCAAACTGTAGTTTTTCAGTGCTTCATAAATCCACGTTAAACAATATCTGGGAGTGAAAATTTTGAGAGTTCGATCTGTTGAGCATTCATTTAATAAGTCCAGGTGAAGATAGATCAATATCAAGTCAAAATATGCCCACGTTTAAATGGAAAATATTAAGTCTCAAGATGAGCATTCATTTAATAAGTCCAGGTGAAGATGGATCAATATCAAGTATCAATATGCCCACGTTTAAATGGAAAATATTAAGTCTCAAGATGCGCCAGTGAGCGCAAAAACATACAAGTTCAAGCAGTGCAGGAAGATGCCTAATCTGCATTTACATGAGGCATTCCTAAATCTTAGGTTTTTCTTTTCAAAGCTCCTTATATCACACGTTTTCTTGTCAAAGTTGTAAAGTAGCTTATATCAATAATAGGTTTTAGAAATCATGTGTAGTATTTAACTATATTTGTTAATTCCCATATCATTTGTAGGCTCTTCAGCTATGGAATGGAKATACACTTGCTGCAAARCCCTAATCCAGACWCTTTACCTAGGAAAACAGAGATAAATCCCATGGATAATCACATATCTTTTCAGGTATATCTGCACATTGATAATTTTGCACTCCAGAACGATATCAAATCCTGTCCTCTCATATTGCTTTGATCGTTTTCTGTCAGTGTGAGAGCATGCAGGTCGTAGAGAGCAAGCTCGTTGAGATGAACATCAAATTCTTAAAACACACAGTAGAGGAAGGAGGAATTTATGTAGATCAACTCTTCTTCCATGACCCAGATGATTTCATGATTGAGATCTGCAACTGCGAGAATCTGCCCTTGGGTTCTACGAGATGTGCTTGCATTTTCAACTCGTGTCAATCCCAGCAACAGCAGCAGATATCAACACCATATTGTGCATCGGCTGCAGATACTACTAATAGCTCTCACCAAATTCTCAAAGTTCTTTAGAGAAAGGATTCCAACTTCGCAAGGCCTGCAATCACAGATAGCTGCATTATAACCCAAAACTACGTTTGTTTTGTTTTAGAATCACTGTGATTCAGCTGTGGTATGCATCAGTGGTGTGTGGAGTGTATTTGATACAATTCAAGTAAATGGTGTGGAATGTATTTGATACCAACTCAAGTAAACTATGCCAGGATGACTGTTTGGAATTTGCAAATAATATGAACATATCTTGTCTTTTCGTATACCGATCTCTGTAATTCTATCACCATTTTATTAATCTTTATAAGTGACCATTGGTTGATTACTTCATTTCCACTCTCCCGTATGTAAATAAATAGAATCATTTTAATTGTATGTCTATGTAATTCTATTGTCATTTACTTAATCTTCACAAGTCACCATTGGTTGATTCCAAATGCAAATAAATAGTATAAATTCATTTTAAACCTCACCATTGGTTGATTCCAAATGCAAATAAATAGTATAAATTCATTTTAAACCATTTTATTGAACAATCTAATTCTAATGATTAGATAAATTAAAAGAATTAAAGGTCGATTTTCTAATAATTAGATAAATTAAAAGAATTAAAGATTGATTTTGCTTAAAAGATTGGTCCTAAGGTTTTAGGATTTCAACCTTTTTTAATTTAATTTATTAAGGTAGGTGAAATTAGTAAGGCTCTATTAAGTGTAAAAAGTTTTCAAGTGCAAAAATATATGTTTGTAATTACATCATTGACCTTACAATTTATGAGATCAAGATTTACAAACTTCATATTAGAAGTTTTGACTCTTTTATATAAAGATGCTTGAGCTTGTAATATATATATATATATATATATATATATATATATATATATATTTGGTTTTGTTCTAAAATCCAATTTTTTTTTGGTAATACATATATTTTTTTGGTTGTGTTTTAAAATCCATTTTTTGATATCAAATGCATTGCAAGTCACTTAAATTTTAATGTCCAATTAAATGTTAATTGAGGGCTTTATTTGTGGGCATTTTATTTTTAATTTCTCATTGTTTGTAAAGTAAGTAGAGATGTTCTTCTATATGTATTTTTTCCATTTCTGCTTTTCAATTGCTAGGTAATGGAAATATGTGTATAGAGATATTATTTTGGAAGTATTGTTTTTCTTTGTACCAAGTCTCTAATGGTTAATGGTTTATCAAAAAAGCCTTCTTCAGTTTCTAGTTTTTAGTCATTTTCATCTTATTGCAAATACCAATTCTTATGTCAAGTCCATACTCTGTTTTAACAATATGTTTTATTTTGATTGTATTATATATGGTTCATTCAATGAAACTTGGGAACAACTTTCTCAATTTTTTTGCATTTATTCTACATAGAATAAAGGGCATTCATGCCCCCTATTCCCAGATTTACAAACAAGAGTTCCAATTATGACTACATTAAATTCAAAACCTAGTTACTTGTAAGAAGGAATCACTACCTGCCCCAGGGTGTGCATTGTTAAGGCTCTCCTTGCAATGTTGCTAGTTCAAACCTCAACTAGCCCTGTGTACCACATGCGGAGAAGCGTGGGTACGCTTGGAGGTTATAATGCGACCCTGTTTCAGCGAGTATGAGCCTAACCTAGTTGTCAATTCCGCCAGATACAAAAATAAAAAAGAAGAAACCACTACCTCCAATTTGTCACCATTAAATTTAATGGTTATATCCATATCCAAGTTGTCACAAAACATAACTTGATACGAGTATTCCTCCTCCTCCTCCCTTATTCTCCACGATCTAATATTTTAATTGAGCTATAAATAAGCCAAATAATGTTGGAGAGAGCATACATTCTTGTTTCACCATGATATTACTATTGATTTTGATTTTCTTGCTTCTAATTTTATCATTTATCAACACTTCCAATTTTGCAATAGCATTTTCATATAAGAAAGAAATAGGTTCTCTCCCCTCAAGTGGAATTCTTACTTTCTCCCTTTTTTTTCCATAGTTTTATTTATGGGACTATATCAAAGGTGTTAGTAAAATCAACAAAGAAAAGATAAATAGTATCTCCTTTCCCTTGCACTTTCTTAGAAATAACTCTAAGAGAACTACCATGTGGTTAATGGTTGAATGATTTGACTAAAAACCAGTGTGAGAAGGAGCCTTGCCATTATTCTCTTCTTCCCATTTGCTTATTTTCCTCTCTAGAATGGTGCCAAATCCTTCGAAAAAAATCTACAAACATTATGTATCTATAATTTCTCACATTATTTCTATCATTGCCTTTGTGAACATGTATCACTTTTCTAACCTATAAGTATGAAGGAAACCCATGCCATATGGAGTGATCAAATATATCCTTTAGAAGTGCATGTAAAGGTGGACCTTTCCATTCAAGATCATTTTAGTTGTTAAACCATGAGGATCGAGTACCTTTCTATTAGAAAGATGCTTGATTCCCCCTCTACATCTTCTTTTAAAACAATTTTTTTCTTAATTTTTTTCTCTTGAAGTTCACATACATATGCAATAATTTCTTCCTCATTTATCTCACGTGGTTGAGAGGTTTGCGAATGTAGTTTTTTCTAGAATTTTTTGGATGAAGTGTGAGGGTGTCAATTATCTCTTCTTGTTTGTTTTTTAATATAAAAACCCTTTTATTTCCCATGCATAATAATTTTGTATACATTCATCCAATGTGTCTCTTCCTCTAGACTAGCTCTTAAAATCCATTTTGGTGCTAATGTGCATTTTTCATCATAATGACCATTACAAGGTCTTTGACTAAGTTTTCTCTTACGATATTGAAAACAATTGTCTTTCCCATATAACAATATTTTTGTTAAATTTTTTCTCATTTCTTTCAAACAAACAGACCATGTGACATTCTTGATTTCTCTTTGTATCCATTAGGAAAAAACATCTTTGTTTTGGCAGTTTAGGATTCTATATAAGGTTTTCAATTATTGTATTTTTTTCTTCAACTTTAGCCACACTTCTATGAAAAAGAAAATGGATACATATGAGGGGATTTTGGAAGTTCAATCCCAATATTGAAATTCTTCATTTGGTAAATTATTATCTTACATGGTGCTTACATGCTATCAAATAGTCCACTACATTTTCTCCCTATTTGATTTGGAAACCATATCTTTGTCTCCCAATAAAATATAATATAACATTACAAATCAAAATCTCAAAGAAACTGTAGTGAATGTGTTATGTTCTTAGACCTGGAAATATAATCTTAGCAAACACTTAACCAAATCAATCACACAAAATATTGAACACAAGAGAAATGTAGAGAAAACCCTTGAGGTATAGTAACACCATTAACTATTATTCCCTATGGAAGGAAATACTCCTCAAACAATACTTTCTTGCTCAACAATTACAATAATCTTCACTATGCTCATTACATTGCTTATCCATTCATTATATAATACTACCCAAGAACATTCTAGAGAAGGAACCTTCTAGAAATCCTTCTCACATTTATTATGTTCACACTACTACAATATATCTAACTACCATAGTGAGCCTCATTTAATAATATAGTGGACCTATTCCACCTTACATTGAATGGATTCTGCTATTATCACTATGGTCCCTTTGACCCTCCCATTACCTCCCTAGATACACTACATTCCATCCCCCTTCGCATGTTTCATCCTAGAAACATGGGAAGAAACCATACAATATGATTGACTAAGCAATGTAGCCAACTGGTACCGAGTACATGAATCCATCCAACCAAATAGAAGATGAGCATGATGTCTAAATGTTTCCTTTCCACCTTGATCTTGATCCTCATCGCACCTTTGGTGCCATGGGATTGTTGCTCTATCTTGATAGCATCTTGTAATGCGGGTATTTCTCCATGCACCTCTTCATTAGTTTCCTTACTGGTTCCATGATGGTCAATAATTAGTGTGTTGATGCTCACGCCATAGCATGAGTGATTTTTGTTTCTCGATGTGGTTTGAATGGCGATATAAATCAACCTTAGCTCTTGGTTTGTTTGTCTTGGAGTCTTTAACCTATGGTTTCTGGGAGATATTTATCTCCTTAGCTTCTTCTTCCTGTTTATGCCCTTCCCATGGCTTGTCTTCAAGTGCTTCTTATTTAACTTTAGACTTTGCAATAACTTCTTTGCTTTCCCCCGTGGTCCCTTGTTGTTACTAAGACATCCTGCAATGTAATTTTTTTTCTTGTACCACAACTTCAAAAAATTCTTTTTCACATTAATATTAATTGTACCCATTGATTCGATCCAAGGATATCCAAGAATAAAATAAACATTGTAACATCCCCACTATAATCCCTAATTTAATTAATGCATAATGTAGATATAATGTATGGTTATGGCCAAGCAATGTATATGAATATTGTATTTCTGAACTTTAATAAATAAAATGTGACACCAACTACTAGGGGGACATGGAAAGATATTGGGGATGAGTTTTCCACAAGAGAGTGGAGTGTTTGAGAGGGGTCCAAGGGGGAAATTATTCATGGGTATTAATCCAAATTCACATTCCTGAATTTTATTATCATTTTGTATAAACCTTCTATTTTTCTATTTGAGTGTCTGAGAGCCCAATCATTGATTACATGTAAGGGGGTGGGTGTGAGAAGTCACATCCCATAGTTATTGGGAGCATAGGGCCGAAGTATAATCAACACTAGGGAGTGTGAGAGTCAACCTTATTGGGGAAAAGAGAGAAAATTCATATGGGCATAACAATAATTTTAGAGAGTCATGTTTTTGCATGAACAACAAGTAGAGAACAAGAAATAAGAGCACTGGAGTTGGAGCAACCACAAAGGGAGAATTCTGGAATGTTTTTGGAGCTGAAGAATGCAGAAGCAAGTTTTCAGGATTACAAAAGAACCAAGATTTCATGCCTAAAAAGTGAATTCCTATGAGAGTTTCACTAGAGCAACAAGTTTGTTGTTATTATTTCCTAGTAATTTTTGTAGCAATGAAATTCCTCGAGTTTCCCTGTAGTGATATTCCTGGTACTTGTGCTAGAGAGACCTTGATAAACTAATAGAATGCTTGATGGATTGAGAGTAGTGAAAGGGTACATTCCTTGGGTTGGGCAGGTCGAGAGGAAGAGAGATGGAGGAAATTTGAGAAAGTTGTAGGAGAATGCTAGTGGGTTGTGGGAATATATGAGCCGTGAGTGGACAATGAGAGACACCCTCTCTCGTGAATTCTTAGTCTCGACTCAAGGGTGAATTTATATTGAGATTTGGAACAACGAGTATATGGTTGAGTGGTACGTTCGTTGCACAACTATTTTAATAAGATAATTGTTTTATCTGTTTTGTGTGTTGCATTATGAGTTTTAATTATTGTGCATTAACTTTGTGTATGAGAATGATTTATTTTACGATGTTATGAATTTATTAGCTACATTCATGTTATTTAGAATGTTGTAGATGCATTTAATTAATGGTATTAGAAAATGGTTAAATCTGTGTCTTTTCTTGTACCTGGTAAGATACATGATGTCTTACCAGACAATTTTTTTTTTATGTGTATTCTTCATAGCAATGTTCCCTAGTTAATCGGGGGATGTTATAGATTGGTATCAAGGCTCAAGGTTAAATATAGAGGTTGTATGGGCCAAGACCCATGCAAGTTTGGTAGAAATTTGTTATTGTAGATTTCACCTGTGACATATTTGGGGAAAATTGTGAAACCAGAGCGAGGTCCCCAAAACTTATGAGCAATACAGGTTGAAATTTCCCTCATAACTGTCTAAGAGGTGATTAAGGGTGTAATTTGTAGGTTGCAGAGCTAAATTCGACTTGGAAGGTCAAACTTTATGTTTTAATGGAGGCTAGAGAAATTGGGAGAGTTTGATGGATCAACAGTTGAGATCACATTTGGTTTTGAGATCAACAATCCATATTCATAAAAAACTTGTAATTTTTTAGGAGTTGAAAAAATGGAGCAAATCGACGATCAAGATCCATTTTTAGAGTTTGGAAAAATGGAGTAAATCGATGGTTGAGATCCATTTTTAGAATTTGGAAAAATGAAGCAGATTGATAGTCGAGATCCATTTTCGAAGTTTGGAAAAATGGAGCATATTGATGGTTGAGATCCATTTTCAGAGTTGGAAGAATATAGAATATTGGTGGTTGAGACTCGTCAATAGAGTTAGGTGAGGTATGGTGGATCAATGGTGAGGATCATTTTTGAATTGGAGATCAATGGCCCAGGTTCATCCTGAATTTTGGTCAAAATTTTCTAAGTGTCAGAGCTCGAAAAAATTCATGAGTGAATTTTGTTTTCCAAGAGAAATTGTTGACTGCCAATGGTCAGGTAGGCGAAATCGATGAAGTGTTTCATCTGAAAAAAACAATTTTCCGATCACCAATCGTTGGGTCAACGAAATCGACAAAGTGTTTCATTCAACCAAGAGAAATCACCAATTGTCGATGGTCGGGTCGACAAAATTGACGAAGTCTTTCATCTGACCAAAAGAAATTATCGACTGTTGATGAAGGGAATGAGGTGTCATGGCACATAAAAATCCACATGTCATTCCACATCATCATCCACATATCATGCCACATCATCATCCACATGTCATGCAACATCATCATCCATATGTCATGCCACGTCAACATCCATGTGTCATTCCAAGTTAGCCGAGATAAGTTGTCAATCGTTGATGGTTGGGTCAGTGAAACTGAAAGGTGTTTCGATCAACCAAGGGAAATATCTGATCGTTCATGTTTGGGTCAGTAAAATTGTCGAAGTGTTTCTTTCACCAAGAGAAATCATTGATGGAGTTTCAAATGTTGGAAAATCAATGGTGGAGGTTCATCCACAGGCTTGGGAAAGGTTTAGTGGATCAACGACTAAGATTTATTATGATTTAGAGATCAACGAATCAGATTAAAACATTGTTACAACAATGAATTAGTCAATTTACATGGAAAATTTTTAGTTTTTGAAGGTC
>JASDQU010013404.1:149025-160430 GCA_032191745.1 Picea mariana | reverse complement strand
CTTTCAGTGTTTCACCAAGAATTAACTAAATTGGAGAGAATATAAGGATTTCATTAAAATAAATCATAGTATAATATTCACAATAGACTTCCTTGGAGATTGTCACATGGCTGTGATCAATTTTTAATTTTATGAATTTCGATAGGGTGACTATGCACCCTGCAGAAGGCTCTAATCAAATGGTCAGAAGAGAATCCAGCTTGTTGGAGAAGGGTGCATAGTCATGTTTCTCAAAGCAATGGAAGATCTCCAATAGATGATAATTCTTATTTTAAATATCTTTTCCATACTTCAGAAAAGTAGCCTATATACTGAAGAAAGATACGTCCTTTTTCTATTGGGGGTTGCCATGATGAAAAGAGAACAATAAAGTGCAGTATGCTTGCCTTTAAAAAATATGGCACCCACAAGTTCTGAGCTTTGCCATCCAATGGACATGGAATCATCAGGAATCATAGACATAGACTTTATAGCTGTGTCATCCTATTGAGTGCAGTAGAGTGTCTTGCATCCCCCCCTCTTGACTTTGGTACAAGAAAGGGTCTTTGAAAAGGTATCCGATTCTCATTTCTAGTTGTGGGAACTCAATGAATTATCATGCTTTAGTTTGTGTAACACCAGTTGTGCGAAGGTGGAAAGTTCATGTATATGAATTTAGTAATTGACAAGACTAAAAGGATGACAATAAAGTAAAAGTTGTATTTTAGTTTTGGGAATCTTGGGGATGCTTTATAAAATACCAATTTAATAGCTGCATGTTTATACTATAAACGAGGTTTGATTGTTATGTAGTGTAAATTCTCGAAAACAAACAAAGTTTTAGTTGCCGAGTTAAAGTGTGTGCAAATTGATTCGATAAAACTCGTGAAAAGCTGACTAATTCTATTTGCTATTAAAAAATCAGTGGGATGTTTAACTTGTTTATCATCTGTCAGAGATGCACTGAAAGATTATTTTAGCTCAAAACTAGTAAGTTTACCATGTTTAATGGTATGAAAATCAGGTTTTATGTTAATATTATTTATAGTAAAACAGAAATGGTATCTCTGCCAACCTTGAACTGTCTCGACATTTTTCTCCATTCTTATTGTCCTAATATCAACCAGGACCTTACATATATAGCGTTGGTTGAAGATACAGTCACAGAACATGCTGCTTATACATGCATATCTACTAGTAAGACTATCTTTGCTATGTACTGTTAAAAGAAATCAAAGGCCAATGGTTATGTTCAATACAAACTAGGAGAGCATGTTACTTATGGTATATGGAATCTAGATTAATGACTTTTTGGTTTACTGTTGATGAAGCGTAAGGTGCCACAGCTTTTCTTTTAATAAAAATCTTCCAAGAAAATATAAAGAACAAAGTCTGGTCAATTGCTTGAAATGAACTTGTTGAAGTCCAACAATTGTTGCTCATTTGTACCCTCCTTATGCGCTGATGCCAGTTAAAGTCGTTTTGGTTTGACCTTCATAATTGTCTTGAAGGTGGCAGATTGTTCCAATTTTCCGATCAAATCATTGGTATCATGAAGCATCTACTCAAACTGATAATGCCCAGTTGCATCGCTGACAATGGAACCTTGAAGATCTCAAATTGGTTAGTCATTTTAAGGGAGTTTCTCAGTAGTTCTACTATTAGGTTCAAAATTGCTTCCCATCGGGTTACTGGCCACATTTAGTATGGGCAACTTCTGTCATCTCCGGTAAGGATAAATGTGTTATTTTTTTAGAGGTTTTTGGGTCCTCTCTATCTTTGAAAGGGGCTGATCTTGTTTGAGTACAAGCTTGTGACTGAGCAATAGTCATAATACCATTCACTGAATGTTGGATTTCTTAATTAACTCTTTGAATTGTTGAGAGTTTTCTTGACTTCCCAGATTTCTTGGGTTGAATTCTTCCTCATTGGCCTTAGCCTTGCGGTCGATGGTTTGAGCCATGATAATTTTCACTCAATTTGTTGGAGCTTCCCATTCCATTTTAGAACCGATTATGAATGGTATTGATTGAACAATCAATCCACTTAGAAAGTTAATCTTTAGCCTATCATATTTTGCACGCTTATTAAATCAGTGTGGGTGGCCTCATCATTGCTTTGCAACCAAATTGGTTGGCTTCTAAGTAGATTAACAATGGAATCAGTCTGCACTAGGGGTTCATCAAACCAGAACACTCTTTTCAATGCCTCTTGAACAAGTAGATCTTGGTGGAGCCATATAAAATTTTTATTTTTTATTTAGAGTTTCCCTTCTCCTAAACAAAGTTGCTAGTTCTCTACTTAAATATTCATTTGAAGATCATTCACTTTGAATGCCCATGGTTAGACCTGTGATTAGGGCCAACAGAGCAAGAACAGCGAGCGCCAAATTTTCTATGGCACTCATCTTGCTCTGATTTTTTTAAGGGCCTTGTTAAAACCTAGTGGGTAGGTTCCCCAAGGAAGGTTCTTCTAATCCGAATCAAAGATCTCCTTGATCTTTTAATTATCTTGTGCGGATGCTCTGATTTTTTTATAGACCTCCCCCAAGGAAAGGTTCTTCCAATCCGAATAAAAAATCTCCTTCGGTAGATCTCCTCTTAATTCTCTCTTGTAGATATATTTTGCTGGAGTGCATATTTTACCATTACCAGTTGGCAATTAATGATTGTTGCTGTTAGTTGATAAATGAGCTTTCAATATTGAATTCTACAACAACAAAAGTGGTATTTGAGGTGATTAAACACGAAGTCTGAAGGATTATAAATAAGCATTTGACAATTATTTAATTGATGGTTTGGATTTACCCTTTTAAGTAATAACTTGTAATAAATGGTTTTGGGTTTTAGGGAGTTAGTTGTGAAGGATGGACAAAAGCAAACTTGGGCATGATTTGATGAAATGAATGAAAATAGTTACATCCATGATAACGGGTAGAAAGATAGAAACAATAAGCACATTATATCAATTCATGCACGAGAGGAGGGCCTTTTCCATCAAACCTATGGACCAAAAGGTGAATACATATAAAGGCTTAGGATGTTTGAGCTATACCATGTATTTGGATCTTTCACACAATGGGTAGTGAAAGACCCAAATTTTTTGTTATTGCTTATCAAATTCCACTATCAAACTAAATCTAAAAGTAGTGTAACCAATCTTTTGGTTAACACCAATGCCCTTACTCAAGCCATGCTAAGGTTAGATTCGATAGTAAGGGAGGTCGAGTTATCCTTGAGCAAAGCAGAGATCTCTAGCATTACTTTCATTGTGCTTAGGTAATACCCTACCTTTATAATATGAAGGTAAAACCCAAAACATAGTCTAAGTCATGTATTCTTACAATAATGTAGGGAAATGTATCTCTTTCCCCGAAGGAAGGTCCTTTCCTATAAGGTTATCCTTAAGCTATATCAAACATAATAATTTGTGAAGATGAGCCTTAGACCATAGCTAAGGCAATGTTATCCTTAACCAAGTAGAGTGAAGGTAAGGGAAAGGAAAGCCCTTTCCTATAAAGGTTTCCACACATTACACTATAAGGTTGTCCATAGATTATAATGAAGGCAATGTCATCCTTAACTCCACCTTGTGAATGCACATTTAACATTATTGGTAAAGCAAGTTACAATGAATGCCTTTCAAAATATGAACCAAGGCTAGTAGGATTTTAGAACTAAGTAGACTTAGATCTTGCATACAATTTCGAATTGAAGTATTATGATCGAACCAAAAACTAACTATTAAATTATGTATTGGAATGCTCATAGATTATCCTTTAAGAGGGTTTATAGTTTGAGCAAGGTTATTGCTAGAAGAAATTCCCTTGGAAATGAGGGGTAAAGACATTGAACGAATTTCTCTAACAATTCCTTGTTCTTAATACTTCTTGCAACCTTCTAGCCCACTTGCCTCTGCCTCGTTTGGAACTAGAACCGGGTGACCAAAAACACCTTTGTTTCCATTCTTCAAAATTGTATAACTTATGGTTTTGCATGACAATTGGATTAGAGTCCCAATTTTGTTGACCTTTGCTAACCTAAAATTTCAGTGTTACCTAGTTTTCTATATTGAAAGTTTCAATTCACCCACCCATAACATTTGAGCCCAATTGCATTCTCAAGAAATATGGTCAACATCATCTCTATGGTCTCGTAGGTAGGGAAAACAATTTTCCCTAGATCCCTCCATCAATGGGTTGTATCTTGGAAAAATAAAGCTTTGTGGGCCAAATCTTAATGACTTGCATTTTCACAAAGCCTAGCATGCTTCCACCAAATATACTTCCATTCATGGAGAACCAAGAAGGTTCAAATTGGGGCTATATATAGAGATCTTCATAATATGCATGGGTGGAGAAGGTGGGTATGGTGACCCATGATTTCTTGTAAGAACGAGGGGGTTCTTGTTCCTAGGGTAGGCATTACTACAAGTAGTTGCTCCAAAGCTTGTATTTTGTCTTGAAATATTTTTGGCACTTGCATGTGTTCTTCAATTAGAGGAACCACCTTCCATTTGCTCTTATTAGGAAGGAAGTGAACTCTATTAACCCTTGATCTTGCATCAAGGTGCTCAACTCTTGAATGCTTAGCTGATTCTTCAAAGGCCTTTCTTTGCATCTTGTCATTTGTCATTGTGTTTTTCCATGCCTCCTAGGTTAAGGGAGTGGGAAAGGACTAGTTTGTCCATGAATCAAGGATTAATTTATAGAATAGGGTCCTTGATGAGTGAGCAAGTGACAAACAATAGACTCTTTAGGTTTAGATCACAAATATTTGTTGCATGTCACTTGCTTCCATTTTTAACCTTTGTTATACTTAGGCAAGACCTTTCGTTTTCTATGCTCAAGGAAGGTTATCAATTTCCAAGAAGGTTGTTCCTACTTCGTAGTGAAGGCTATCACTTTCCTCATAGCRAAGGGAAGACTATCTCTTTATTTTGGAAAAGGGAAGGCCATCCCTTTATGTCGGAAGGCAATCTCTTTCTCCCTTGAATGGGCTAAGAGGTTAGGGATCCCCCTTTTCATAGATACTATCATGATATTGGAATTATTAAGACATATCRAGAGTACTGAGACATTGTTGCCTTAATAAGAAATTCTAAGATGCTTGTGTTTCTCTTMATCCCGTGATAGTATTAACTTGTATTTAGGCAAAGAAATTTTACTACTTTAATGTGCATTTTAGAWTTTKTTTAAGTGAAAAACTAAACATTAAAAAGAARCAATTTTTTCCTTAGGTTAAGATACTTGGYAATTCATTATTATATTCATGATCAAGAATCAAAACACACATGGTCAAACCAAGATTATGAGTTGGTGAAGTAAGGTTGTGTTTTTGATGTGCTAAAGAGATCCATGGATGTAAAAGCCCATTATTACCAAACATACAAGATATTACCATTTTCTCATGGTTATATTGATCTCAATATGGCAATTTGTTGAATGCAATTAAAATTGTTAATGTCATCAAGCAATTAACATTTAAAAAAATGCCTTTTGACATGAATGCTATGTAAGGTTGAAGTTTTTTCTTTTTCTTTTTCATATCGATATTTGTTAGTACTTTTTTTTTGTGGGGAGTTATGAATTTCATTTTTTCTCAACCTTATTGCCTAAATACATTTTCCATGGGATTTAAACATGGGTCTCCACGAAGAGAATCCATGATTTTCTCCGATTCACCTTACGTAAATTGACAATATAAGGTTGAAGTTAATGAAACGATTTATTATCTTTCCAATAGACAAACACTCATAAGTTCACATAATAGTTGATAAATACTTACGTTAGATTGAATTTAATTTATAGTTGAAATAAGAAAACATTAGGACCAATGTTGGAGAAATACTTGTCAAGTTTGCATAATGGTTGATAAATACGAAGTATTGGATTGAAGCTATATTATAGTAGAAATATAAAACAATATGTACCAATGTTAGATGCATCAAATCAAGATCTTTACACATCACATCTTCACATTGTTTTGTTGTGGTTAATGCTAATAAGTAGAGTGGTATCTCCCCTTACCACCACAAGAATAACATTGTTGAATGTGAATCTGCCTCAAAATTGAAGATTTAGAGTAATGACAATGAATATAGTTGATAGGCTGTCATTTTGTTTAAGACTAGATCCTCATGGTAACTCCATTTAAAGTTAAATCAATGTAAATCTTCAACGAAATGATCTTGGATAAGCTCAAAGTTGACCAAGTCCATGACAATTTAGATTTGTGCCAAGAAAAGCTCGATACAAATCTAATTTTAGTTAAGATAAATTGGTTGTTGTTTTAAAAGTGTGAAAATGTGTAGAGAAATTGGTGGAGATCGCACATTGCAACGAGTGATCCCTTGTGCATTTTAGAGTGGAAAAGTGAGTTGTGTTGCGGACATGCTAAAAGTTCGTTCAGGAAATCAAACAATTTGACCCACTCATGCATGATAAAAGTTCGACCGTGCTAACATCTTGTGCAACCTTGCGTGTCGACATCAACACATTGCTTAATGTGATGGCAGTTGGACAACTTTGTAGAGGTTTGCATGAGTTCCAATTGTTATCATAGATCGTCTCCTTACAACCTTATCTCTTCCTCTTCCCCTCATTTATGTATATTCTTGTACTATGTGGAATATGATTAGATGGGAGAGTAAAGGATTTCCCTTCTCTTAACAAGGGTATTTATATTGTTCATGATATTGTAAATGGGTTGCTTATTGTACTTTTGTCAATTCATGCTATTCATATGTTGCACAACATATTTGTCCATAAAATTCAGTGAATTTTGTCGCTAGTGAAATAATCACATCATTGTCCGTGTATGTTTTTGTTAGATTTATTAAATTTATATGTTGTGTGATGTTAAGATTATGTATGATGGTATAAAATCATTGTTATTTGTGTTTCCATTGTGCATTTTGTGAGCATACTCCCTATATATAAATGATATAAAAACATCATTTTGAACAAAGTTACCAACTTAATGAGAACTCCACAAAGTTCTCATTTTTTTAGGGCTCACATTTTTTACCCTGTTTCGAAAAGTTGTGCAAGTTGTGCTACTGGTAGCACTCCCCCCCTTAGGCAATTTTTTGATATTTTAAATTTTCTTATCTATAACATATCCATATTTTTTTTTAAATGCTTATTTTTTCAACTATTTTCAAAATTTTCTAAATCATTTTTTTTTTCAATGGTGTTTTTAATTATTTTTCCATGTTTTTTTCAATGTTAAAAATGCTATATATCATTAACTTTTTTAAAATTAAGATTTTTCATATAATTATGTCTCATTAATTAATTTATGGTGTCATAATTTTTAAATGTATTGTAAAATATTATTTTTAACACACTTTTTACCTTTACTTCAATACACAACAAATAATTGTAACTAAATAACACTATTTTTAAATATTTAACAAAAAAATATACATTTTAAAACTATATATAATAAAAAAATTATACATTTTGGACGTGTCAAATAAAGCATTTCCATGGACATAATTGAATAAAAAAAAGTGGAAAATTTAAAAAAAATTAACATGTTTTTAATATTTTTATAATTTTGCAGTAAAAAATAACAATATTTAATATCATTTTTCTTAGCATATTGATTCACATAAAAAAATAAAAAGAAAAAAAAATCATCATAAAAGAACAATAGATACATATTTATTCTGATTTTAAAATCTGAAAGTCAAAACGTTACAACTATAACTCATAAAAAATTGCAAAATTGAACATCGTTTTCAAGGACATCTTAAAACTAATCAATAATATCATATATCCCAAATTCATCATTCTCAAGAGACACATCATCATTTTCTTGGACATCATTATGTGCTTCCATTGAATCATTTTTCTCTTCCATTGAGTCTTTGATTGGTGCAAGTTGTCCAAAGTGACCCTTTCCAAACAATCCTCCTAATGGTACTTGAGGTTCCTTTGACATTTTTTTCACCTTTGATACATTAAATCTCCTTTCCTCAAGCCAACTTATTGCATTTCATTTGGAAGAGCTCGAATGACATTAATTCTTTGCTAAATAAAACTGCATTGTAGTGCGTCACTTTCAATGGCTATGCAATTTCTTCATTTTTTTGTAAAAAACATGCTAGTGTTGTACCTAATCACCAAATACAAAATAAACAATTAAGTTAAATAATGTAAAAAAACATAAATTTAAAACATAAAGATTGAAGTATGATTGCATAAATGTTATATCATAAATCTTACCTGAACCCGAGAACAAATCCAAAACCAAATCTCCTTCATTTGAAAATGTATCTATAAGATAATCAATTAATGCTTGTGGCCTTTGATAAATGTTAACAATCTCTCATTTCAAATCATTTTCCTCATATGTTTGCTTTTTAGCCACAACATTGTAAATCGATAAACTATTAGGTTTCCCTCCATTCTTTACATTGAAAATAATAGAATCATAAGTATAATCTTTTGTCCAACATACAATATGTGTGGTCTCAATATCACATGTAAATGGTTCTCTATTGGAGCTCTGAATATTAGGATTTTGTCTGTAACATAAATAAGTACAAATTCAATTAACTCGTGAATTAATAAAATTAATTTATAATCTTAATCACTAAACATACACTTTCAATTTCATACCAATAAAGTTGCATCCTTGTCTTTTCTTTTCTTTGAAGCTTGTAGTATTAATCCTAGTTGTGTGTCTGAATGGAAAACCAAAAATCTCCAAAATGGTGATGTTGCGACTTCTATAAATCCCATAACCACTTTATTGAAAACTTGGTTAGTATAAGACTCAATATCATATCCAATGTTTTGGATATTATAACCATGAGGAATACCCACAATAACTAGGGAGTATTCTTTTTTAGGAATAATATTTGCAATTTTTTCACAATCACCTAATATCACTTTATATTGAACATTGTCGAACTCATTCCAAATTTAATGATCAAGGGTGTCACCAAGTTGAACATTTCAAAGACATTGTTTTCTCTCTCTTTCAAACTTAGCCTTTTGAATATAACTTTTGAAAGTTTCAGGCACTCAATCTATATTCTTCTTTGGCATATTTAATGAAACAAACAAACATATAGTTATATATCTATAACTAATAAAATATAAATAATTAACCTACAAATGAATAAAATGAATGTAATAAATCAACATACCTTTTAGAATGTAACACCAAATTATTTCAATGTCGTTATAGAGCTTGAATTCACATAGTTGAATCTAACATCATCCCAACTCTCCTCATTCAACATATTAACAATTTCCTCTTGTATTCTCATATAAGCCTTGTGACTACATACAATAAATAAATAATGTTAAAGATATATATAATAAAATACTTAGAACATTTATATGTTAAATTGAAAAAAATAATTTTCTAATCATAATATAAATAAAAAATAACTCAACAAAATTACTTTTTAAATTCATTACACATTTCTTCCATTGATAATTAACCCAACCTTACATGTGATAATATAGCTATGATAAGTGTCTCATCCTTCACTCCTTGTATCATTCTCCAAGGTGTTATAGTCATATCTTCTGGCATATTCTTGATTTTAAGACTTGTACTCTTGTGCTACATGTTAAATGTTTAGACTTCTTAACCCTCTGGTTTTTTATACCAATATTTTCCTATAGGCTGGATACCTGTCCACTTCTAAATCTCAATTGAAAATAACTATCCACAACTTTGAATGCATCACTTCCTTTGCAATTTTTTCCTTTTACATTTTTCTCATCAATTGGGAAGCCTATTTCCATACAACATTGCTTCTGAAACTTCACATCAACTTTTGATCCATCTCCACCACATATTTCAGAAAAATCATTATGGATAAATCTCACCCTTTGAATGAAAGTCATGGAGATCATGTACTCATTGTACTATACTCATTGTCATGTGTTATGAACCCATGCTAATAACTTTGCTTCTGCATCTATTAATCCAACATAAATTATACATTTGACTGTCTCAAAAAGAGGGTTATTGGGACACTCTTGTATCAATTATATTCTAGTCTTTGCACAATGATTTTCTCTAATCACGTAATATTTATAATTAAAACATTTTGATCTCTCAAATTCATTCATACTAGGAAATTCCATTGGGTAAAAAAGAACTAGGTAGTCAACCACATGTGCATATGGATTGTACCCAATCAATGCTTTCAAGTTGTGAATATGTAAGTGATGCAATTTTTAATTTGATATTTTTTTCCCCTTATGTGTGTTTATAAAGCTGCTTCACATTCAACTGAAATGTATGACCCTCATCAACTAAGTTGGTTCTCCTCAATCGATCTCGAATGATATTTTGTATTGTTTTCATAATATCATCCTCTAGATTAACCCCGGGTGTTATTATTTCTTTGTTACTTTTATGACTTTAATTATGATATTCAGAGCTAACCATGACTTCTTCTTCATCAACAACTTTTGATTTCCCCCTCTTATGATTTAAATGGTTTCATCTAAATCATCTATCTCTTCATAATCAATAAGAATAAAATCATCCTTGGGCACAATTCTTTTGCGTTTCTATTCTTTATTCTTCTTGTGAGAAAGAGTGGTAACCTCATTGACACTAATCTCAACATCTTCATTTGGAGTTTCCACATGTTCAAATGTAACATTTCTAACCTTTCTAGAATGATGATTTTTCCTTCTTCTTTCTTGTTCTTGTGCGTCTACTCTTGCAACTCCAACCTCTGTTACTCTTTGTTTATTTTTCTTTCCTTGTCCATTATCGATACGAAAGACATTGATGACTTACATGATATTTTTGTCCGTAGAATAAATCCCCACTAACATATGTGAAAGTCACATAGCAAAATACTGTAAAAATAAAATATAACATTTCTGTGTTAATAAAATTTAAAAATTATCATGATACTTATAATAATACATGATACAAAAATAAATATAAATAAACTTACATTGTCTCTCTCAATGTCTTACATGATCGCTGCACATAATTCTATAAAACTTTCTTCCCTGTTATAATTGTTCAATTTGAAACAATATCTAATCTTGATATATGTCCTAACTTGTTTCACGAGTGTATAAACAATATCTGTGTCTGGCACCAAACTTATATCTCATAACAAGCCAAGTGTCTGAGAATTTCCTTGTACACGTTCAAACTTGGCACAATACAAATATATATGTTTTCCATTGCTACCTTGTTTGTCTTTAACAAACAAAGAATGTTCCATCATATTTTCACCTTTGACATATTTTTACTCTCTAACATTCTTCATTGCTTTCAAGAGTTCAGGTGTTGGACCTTGAACAAATGTGCTAGCATTTTGTTGCCTAACATTCATGGAAGCCCCACTTGCAATTTTGGATGCCATTATTGCAAGTCTTGATCTAGATGCATTCACATATATTTTCTTTGATGTCATTTTCCCTA